>RJWJ010000591.1:0-63048 GCA_004363605.1 Indri indri
CCTATTAAAATACCAACATCATTCTTCACAGATGTAGAAAAATTAATTCTACGCTTCTTATGGAACCAGAGAAGACCCCGCATAGCAAAAACAATTCTGGGCAATAAAAACAAAATGGGAGGCATCAATCTACCAGACTTCAAACTCTATTACAAAGCTGTAATATTAAAATCAGCATGGTACTGGCACAAAAACAGAGCCATTGACCAGTGGAACAGAACTGAGAACCCAGATAGAAAACCATCCTCATATAGCCACCTAATCTTTGACAAAGCAGACAAAAACATACACTGGGGAAAAGAATCCTTATTCAATAAATGGTGCTGGGAAAACTGGATAGCCACATGTAGAAGACTGAACCAGGAAATGTTTCTTTTTAAGTCCCTCCCAGACCTAGGCCTCAGCAATGCTCTTTAGACACTTTCCTCCTTAGAACCGCATGGATGGTGAGTAGCAGGGCCTCCCAGATGACCACTAGGCGTCAGACTTTCCCATCTCTCCTCGAACTGTGCTGCTTACCCAGTAATTAACTCATTTGCTCAGAGTCATTAACTCTTATCTAAGGGGACTTCTTTGTCATCATATGAACATGGTCATTAGCATGCAGAATCCTAGCAGCTTTCAACAGGACTGATTAATTCTGACTGTCTCCTAGTTACTAGCTTTTCAACAGAACTCCTCATTGCAAAGCCCAAGCCTTAAACCAAAAGGGGAGGTGAAAGAAAGACCAATAACCATGCCTTTCACCATTTCCAACTGAAGCCACTGAAGGACACTACCTGTCACTGCACTGCCCTCATGGCTAACAGGGTTCTGATGTGGGCAGCTTTGAGCACCATCCCTCATTCATCTTAATTGCAATGCAATGCCAATGCAGTCAACAGCAGGCTCTAAATTCTCTGTGTCAGGTGGGTTGAAATAGAACAGCACATCATCAACAATTTATTTAATGTCCATCACATACAGGACACTGCACTTGAAGTCTAGAAAAGGGTGTTTTCATTCATTCAATTATTCAATTATTCAGCAAGTATTTATTGAACATGTTCCAGGCATTGGGCACCCCATGGTGAAGCAAATGATACGGGGTAAATATACCAGCAGTATAGCTTGTGTAATACAAGACCACTTCCATATCGCACCCACATCCAGGCTGCTTGATCCCTCCTGCCTTAAAAGAAGATGTACAGATGGGATTAAAGCCATAGTGGCCCATGTCAGCGACTCGAAGTGACTTTCCCCTGGCAACTCATGTCACCTTCTTAGAGGACCTTAGTGTCATAGCCTTATTACTATGAGAAGAGGTTTTTTCAAATCACCTCAAAGAACAGAAGCTAAACCAGATTTCTGGACTCTATGAGCTGCATCATATAGGACCCCATGAAGACGGTTTTCAATCAAGACACAGATAAATGCACTAAGTAGAGTGTCTTGCAAAGAACAGCCACTTAACAAATATCTGGAGACTGATGAATGAGAAAAGAAAGCTTCATTTGTGAACTAGTGACACAGAGTGTCCACCTATAATGCCTCTGAGAAGGAAAGCTCTCATCCTGGAAAAGTCTTCTCACATTTTTTCCTAAAGAAAGAGATAACACTTCTTGACAGACACTGACTCACGCGGGCAAATCCATCAATTATGATTTCCCAGAGCATATGTCAAGCCTTGGCAGAATCGCTCCAACCAAAACAGTGGCCCAGTCCCTATAGCTGAGATTCATTTAGATCTACTTTAATTTATCCAAGAAATCAGCATTACCAGAGTGTCTCCCCAAAGAAGAGGGTATTTCCCATTTGGTTATTTCAAACTTTGCTTAATGCTTCCAGGATTAAAAAAAAATAATGTCTTTATAAGATATAGCTATAAAACAATGAAACAAATTTCCCAAGACCCACAAGAATATAAATTTAATTTGTCTGAGATATGAATACATCAGTCTCTATATTCCCATTTTACAGATGAAGATGCACAACACAATATGTTACCCACTAATTTATCTTTACTATCACTCCCCACAAAGTATTTATGAAGGACCTATTTGTACATGGAGATAGTCCAGATTGTAAATGAAGAGCATTCAGAAGAAACAGAATTGAATCTTTTCACTTAATTCACATGGGCACAGAATATTTGTGAAGTCCTTCCTTAAAAGAAGGATGGTGTCCACAACCTGATGTGTTTATCTGCCTTGATATCAGCTTATGTGGCATCTTGTAGAAGCCTTGTACCCAGAAAATACCTAGGCAACCCAGGAAATAATCTGGATTATTTTGGCATATCTGCTTTGGGAATCCAATGGAGAAGGAGAAAGATTAATCCAAGAGGAGGAATTGAATAATTCCCTATTCAATGAATCTTCTCATTAGTTCTAGATGCCACAAATTTATATAACTGAAGAGATGTTCCATGTTAACTGTGAAAACCAGTTATACCCACAATAATGACGTAGATGTGATCTACAATAAAGAAGAGCCACGGTTCAACTAGACCTTAAGCACTTCTTGCTGCGTGTCTAGACCTCTGCATAATTTCTGTAAGCTTGTCAGACATGAGCGGTCTCCTTTTCTGATTTGTGTTATAAGTTCACTTTTGAGTAAATTTGAGGCTATAGTATTCTATGATGGTGCCTGTGAATAGCCACTGCACTCCTGCCTGGGCAACATAGACAGACTGTATCATGAATATTAGTGATATATATATAACTAATATCAGTAAAGTGAAAATTCATTAAAGGAAACATAAAACATCCTGGCATACAGGCAACAATAATCTTCCCTTTTTGATAGATGCATTCTCCCTCTTCCTCTCCATAAACATACAATTCAAATAAATCAGAATTGCTCATTTTTCTCTGTACTTTGAATTGATTAAAAAAAGGAATATTTCTAAACAAACAAGCAAACACAATAACAAGGACAATAACACCAACTATCAGCATCTTCATAATTCATGAGTCTCAGGCCTTTCTTTTCAATTTGCATCGCCAGACTCCAAACAATTTGACTCTGGAGTCTTCTCCCCCTGCCTAAGAAATGCTTAGAGTGGCTCTGAGAGCCCCATTTCTTTGCTTTTTCCGCAGCTCCTAAACAGGGAAGAGACATCATTAACTCACTCATCCAACCCAGTGCCAGGGCAGCATCTCACCTAACAGCCTTGCACCCAGGCTGCTGGCTCCCTCAGGTCAGTTCGGCTTTCACCACGTGAGTCATCTGAAAAATTGGACTGGGCAGCTTAGCTCTCGAATAGCCATTCCACTCCTGTGAAGATATTTTCTGAATAAGCACCTCACAACCACACTAGCTTCAGTTGAAAAACAAGATATTCACATTTCCTTTAGAGGTGGGCGAAGGAACTGGCTTCTGAGGGTACAAGAAAACCAGGTAGGTAACTATTAAAATGTGGGCATTGAGATATCCATAACCCTTAGTTTCTCAACTTAAAACTATATTTTGCACTGGGAGTTACAGAAGGGCTGGAGATGGGAGCGTGCATCCTTATTTGGGACAATAAGAGCTGGACTAGGAACAGGAGTTTCTAGAACATACTCCTACCCAGGACCCTGCACTGCCTACATCCTCCCCACTTCTGCTAAGAAGCTAAGAGCAGGAGCAGGGGTCTATGAATCTACCAGGCACCTAGCAACCAACCCAGATTATTGCTTAGCTTAAAATATTGGCTCCCCATAATTTCATAGGGTTGAAAATCCAAACCGTTCATCACAATTAACTAATAACATAGTTCATCAAGTAAAAGAAATGGATTTTTTATGTCAGCCCCTTAATTGTCATTGGATGATGTTTACTGAGAGTTCTCTAGGTGTTCAGGGAAGTGTATTCATTCTTTCTGTTTTTCAGCAATCATTTATATCACTGTACTCCATACAGCTCTGTTTTCAGTGCCATGGGCAATAAAAGGAATTGTGGCCTGTGGGGAGATTATAGCCTAGGACAGGCTAAGTTGTACTTATGTAATATCTACTATTCAAAGTGGTACCCAAGCATGGCCAACTAGGTGATGTGGAATGTGCAGAACGTATGTGAAAAAGATCTGGAAGTAGGCATAACAAGATGTTATACTGAGATGTGGTCGTCTTTAGGGATGAGGGTATAAATAATTTTTATTTTCTTTATGTTTCCTTTTTTATTATTTTCCATAGCAAATATGTAATATTTGTAAATGTATGCTTTAAAGCTCAAACAAACAAAGAATTTGGATGAGGTAGCGCTTTCTTACTGTTGGGGCGCTCAGGAAGGGAAAGGGCCACAAGAACTCAGCCTTGACTCCAGAGGACTTCAGAAGGTGGGAAAGGAGACAGGGAATTATGCGAGTGTGACAGGGAAAGCATACTTTGTGTTCGGAAATTGGAAGTGTCTGTTTGATGACAGTGCGGGGTATAAGTGGGCTGTAATGGACACGAGCCTAGAAAGGGAAGTTGGGAACTTGTTGGGAAGACACTTAAATGCCGGGCTCTGGAGTTTGGACAAGAGTCGGGAGCCAGCGAGGGTCACTGAAGGTTCTCTAATGGGGAGCGTGTGATCAACGCAGTGCACTGGGAAGGTTCAGGCTGGCTTTTGAGGGGACAGAAACTAGAGGCAGGGAGACAAATGTGGAGGCTCCTCTTAGCACCCAAGCCTATGCTGACAGAGGCTAGAACTCAGTGGTGCTTGTGGGCATGGAAGGAAAGGTGGAGGCGGTTGTGTACACTGGGAAAAGGACTCGTTTCCCTCCGGCACTTATAAGCTCAAAGGAGAGAAAAAGCAAATGCAATTTTAACATAACGTGTAGTAATAGTAATGAACTAATTTTCAGACGTAGTTTGCAGAATTATGCTCCTTAGTGAACAGGCACATGTAAAAAGCGGATATGACCCGCTCGTTGATGGGTCGTCATTTGCGAAGGCACACACAGGAGCAGGCGAGCCAAACCGGTCCACAGGCGTCTCACAAAAATTGGAGCCCAGAGAATAAAGGGTTCCTGGCTCTCAGGTCTCAAGGGAATGTCCTCATTAGGTCACAGCACAAGGTTTTTCAACCTGGGGGAAGGTCACTTTCCCCTCACATGATTGGAGTGTTCTAAATGCTGAACCGTGCAATGCCCCGAGCACATTTAGCAGATGGACCAGAGGGGGCAGAAGGGGCTTTTGGAAAATGCACTGTTTCAGCAATTTGATATTAATTGTTTCTATGAAGCATTTACAAGCTAGACTTTACACCCATCACAGCTCAGAGATGCAAGCAAGCTGTGCTCACCTTGCTGCAAAGAGGCACAGCCTTTGTGTAACCTCCTTAAGAGGTTTATAAAATATTTATTCCAATGGGCTGGTGGTTAAAACTAAAATTCTTAAGCTTTTCAGAAATCATCATATTCAGGTGTTCATCACTTTATCTGAATCCAGCCCAAGTTTTTCTTTGCCGTCTGTCACGATTTCCATGTTTTTTCCCTTTCATTTCTTGATAAAGTCTTTAAACTTTGAGTCTTTTCTGTTCACTCCAATCCCTACTTCTGTAATCAGTTATCACCTACCTTAACAAATACTGAGGCTGGTAAGTTTTTTGGCAACCAGAATAATTACCTCTTCAACACTAATTTCCATAAAATGAATTTCTGTCAAATGAAAAAAGAAGGCAACATGGATGGCTATACTTGTAACCTGACATGAACATGAGATAGTCCATATATCTTGTAGTCCAGAAAAGGGTGTTTTCAATCTGTCAGTTGGTCAATTATTCAGCAAGTGTTTGTTGAATAACTCCACTCTGCCAGGGGACCCCGTGTCGAGGAAAGCCACATGAAGAATCTACGGGCAGTGTAACTTGTATAATACAGGGACACTTTTATGCCACACCCAAGTCTAGGTTGCATGATCCCTCCTGCCTTAGAAAAGTCTATATAGATGAGATTCAAGCCATGGCCCATGTCTCCTAACCAGAGTGACTTTCCCCTGGCCGTGAATGTCACCTTCTTGGAGGGCCTTAATGTCATGGCTTCAGCGCTTCCTCACTTCCTCCTCTCCTTACCTGATATCATTCTTAAGAGAGGGATGTGAAAACACCCTCATCTCAGACATGAGGGAACTGAGTCAGAGAAATGTGGAAGAGGTTTTCTCAAATCACGTAGAAGGACAGAGGCCAAATCAGAACTCGAGGCTCCATGAGCTGTAGCATAGGAAAACCCATGAAAATGATTTCAACCAAGACACACATAGCAAGAGCAAGCAATGCTCTTTAAGTTCTGCCATCTCAGTGGTGTTAGAGAAATAACAATTACGTGGGAAGGAAAGTGAAGGGCAAACAGGTTAACCAGGCAGAGTTAATCAGAAATAATCCAATCCATAGAAATTGTTTGAACTCATTCAAAGAAGGATTCTGGGGTAAAAATAGTTTTGAGTTGAATTATAAGGAAGGTGAAAAAGGTTGTGTCCACCAAAACACGCCCAATGAGAGCCATCATTTTTTCAGACCAATAGTGCTGATTAGTGCTTTCCAGACCAAGCCACAATCAGCAACATGAATTAATTTGTACCTTAAACCCTGCTGTTCAGCACCTGACCAATGTCCCCCTGGATTGACTGAATTTAAAAACCAGCTCTAACTTGAAAAGTTAAATAAGCATAACAATCATTTCTGAGGACCATGCTCTTTGTAAATGGGTGAGGGAAGCCATATGTGTATGAACTGACACGTTTCCTCGTGATTGAACCATTTCTATGGCTCAAGAGGCTCAGAGCTGGTGCACAGATGTGCCCTCTCTGCCTCCAGCCATCTATGTCCTGTCCAGCTGCCAGGATCACTTGGACAGAGGCTGGAAAGTACATGGTGTTTTCTGCCCTTCAGCCCTCCCTGGTGACCATGCTGTCCCTTGTCTTTCAGAACAAGACCCTGCTGTTCCTCGGGCAGGAACCTTGCAGTCCTGGGCATGTTGGAAATTCTCATGTGCTGATCATTGTGTCGAGTGGACTTACATACATTTCCCCTTCAACAAGGAGTGTTTAACCATTTGATCCAGATTGCACAGGAGAGGCAGTAATGTGATAGACATGATCAGGTGGGTTTCCTAGAGGACAATTGTGTTAGGAAAGAGTTAAAAAAAAAAAAAAGCAGAGCAGAAATAGGTTGCACAGAACAGATCTGCCAGAAACCCTGGAAAGGTTTACCAGACAGCTTGTTGCTAAAAGCATGCACAGTGTTTACCAATAAGCATATTTTTAAGTCTAGGAACAACTTTTGGGAAAGAATCAAGCGACACAGAACAAAACCTAATTTTTTAAAGCACCAAAAATGCCTTTCATTTGAATGGGCGAGCAGTGGCTTTGTAAGTGAGGAGAAGAGAAGAGGACACGCATGGTGTGTAGTGTGTTTTTAAGGGCACTAAGAGGATGTGCTTCCCTCCAAAACAATCACACCCCTCTTCCTCCACCCCCATCCTGCTGAGACCCCTGCAATTCCACCCTTCTAGGCTTTTTTTTTTTTTTACAGTAAATACCCCTCAAAGGGGTCCCCATTAACCCCTAAGATCTTACTGGTCATGACCTCTTCAGCTTGCTTTCCCAGAAAGGGAATAGGGAAGGCTTAAACTAACACCCTGCCCAACGTCATCAAGGGCAGCCCCAGGCTAAGCTAGGCACAGATCTGCAAAAGCGGCTAAAGAAAACCCCCTTTCGTAAGCACACAGCCTTGTTTCCACATCAAGTCTTCAAGTGTTTGATTCTGACAATTCCTCTAAATTTCTCTAAATTATTATTAAAAGGTAGAATAAACTTGAAGAAGGTGTTTAGATGATGTCTATGTCCCATGCGTGTGTATGCATGCGTGTGTGCACAAGTGCATAGAAACTTGTATGTTTGTGTGACTGCTCCCTCTGAGGTGAGGCTGACTTGCCTACAGCCTCTGAAATACATTGGGACCAAGCTTTGCAATAGTTAACTTACTATAAATAAATACTCTAAGCAATGCAAGTAACTTACCAGACTCTTCGCCATAAATGTCCTACGTGAAAATTGACCTATGTTTGATACCTCAGCTATTTTAAAGATACACGTACAAATTCCTCAGCTCTGCTAATCTGTAAAGGCTAAAATGTCCTTGCTTCTAGGCCCGTGGGACTCTCCTAACAAGAAAAGTTCTTGTCAGGGAATGATTAGGTTCTGTTGGAGAGAGGGAGGCACATGTCAAGAGCTTATTATTTCTGGTCACCCTGCTGGACATTTATATTGAAATGCTGCAGAAAATAACACACACATGCAGAATGTTCAAGACAATGACAATAACTGCCTTGGCTGAAGAAAAAGTAATCCATTTCTTTCAAAGCATCTAGCTGGTATGTTTTAGAGCGGGACCCCAAGTAAACCAAAAACATACTAGATTAGTCTCTCTGTAGAGGGTTGAACAAAAAGGCTCATAGTATAAATAAATTGGCTATCAGATATAGGTGAAGAATTTACACCAATGACACCCTTCACTCCACCCAATGATAGGATCTTATAGATCTATGTAACTTTCAGCCTCTCTCTCACATCCCACCCCCACTAAGATCTAAATATGTAAGCCATTGAGAAGAGATTCGTAGCAGACATGAGTGTTTTGGAATGAATGAAAGCTGGTAATGCACAATCCCCCTGAGTAGAATATGAAGCTCAGGAGAAACCCTTATTTCTGTCTCTGTCAAGCGCAGAATCACTGAATACTTCCAGATCCAAATTCCAAAACTGTTAGCCCCCAGATAAATTAAATGTAAATTAATAACATGGTGGCGTTTTTGTTTTTATGCAAATACTGCAGTTGTGGTAATATGGAGAGAACAAAATCTCTAAGAAACAAAACAAGAAGCATGAAACATAAATGTCTGTGAATAGTAATCTAGGACTCTTACTCCGCGGGGTGTACCATGCTAAAGACTTGCCTGATGAGTGGGGGCTGGGGTGTGTGAGGTTGTGTGCTCTATTTCATTATGCCATTTTCACTGTAACAAGCAGCATCTGTGGGTGCCCTGTGTTGAAGGTGGGCATATCTCAGCTTGAATCAGTGAGAGCACTTAGCCTAAAGGTATGAGATAGAGACCAGAAATTACCACGTACGTATCCAAATGTTGCTATGAAAGCTTTATTGCATTCCTTGACACTTCGTACTTTCTATATAGGCAAAAAATTTTACCGACATTCATTCTCTCTCTCTCTCTCTCTCTCTCTCTCTCTCTCTCTCTCTCTCTCTCTCTTTTTCCCCAGTTATACTTTGTGTAGCTGATTACCTGGTCAGAATCATAGCTCCTGATTAGAGAAATGAAGAAACAGAGATGTTAGATGATTTGTTCAAGGTCACCAACAGCAGAGCTGGATTTAGAAATGACTGCTTCTTGATTCTCTGGGCACTGAGCCAGTCTGCCTCTCCTGGCTTTAGCTCGAATGTCAAATGCCTTTATTTGAATTAGTTTTTATTTCAGGTTTCTGTCTGCATGCAAAGTGTACATGGACTGTGTACCTCAGCCCCATTGTTGAAAGCAGCAGCTTGCTGTTTCCAGCAGGCGATTCCATCCTCCTCTGGAACAAGGCCCCACTGGGCCCCAGGCCTGGCTTTGTAAGCTGGTACCAGGTGCTCTGTGTGTGAGTGTGTGTGTGTGTGTGTGTGTGTGTGTGTGTGTGTGTGTGTATTTGTGTGGTATGTGTGTGCATAAAGATAATCTTGAGAGCCTGAATGGGTCCAGGGCCCCTGCAAGGGCAACACCTTTACACCTAATGCTATCCCTAGGAGCTAAAGTCACAGCAGCTCAGATCAAGGTCACATTCCAAGCTCTTACATGCTGCCCTGCCCTTGTCCCTGCAGAGGCCCCATAGGGAGTCTTCAAAGGGGAGCCTTTGGCTGATGAGGAATCGACTTGTCACCCGCTACATTTGGGCCTACTTGGCTAGCACTTTGTACACAGTGACTCATCTATAATGTCTAGCTAGCTGGCAATTTAAACAAAACACACTTCAGAAGGCCAATGGGTGTGAAATGGGAGGGGAGTCTGGGGTAGAGCTTCAGGTCAGCGGGAGGGCAGGGGCCTGGGCCTCCACGTGCATTCTGCCCCCCAGCCTTTCAGGCAACGCTAGCTGCTCCCTCCTAATCTTCAAGCCTTTGGCTCATCTTTTCTCACTGCCCTTTTCAGCCACCATTTTAATCTTCTGCCTTGTGGCTTTTCACTACGGCTGCCCAGTGTCACTCTACTCGCCCTCTTTCCCCGGCCTCCTGAGCCAGGGCCTAAGGTTATTTAAGTCCCCCCAAATTGACTTTAGTCTCCCACAAGGTGAACTGCTGCTTTCTGATGAAGCCTCACACCCCGGATGAGCTTGTGAAAATATTCCACACAAAAATAGCCCAGTGTGTACTGTGAGAGACTCAAGAGCTTTGGTGCACTCAGCTCCAAACTGCTCCCTCTGATTTTTCTCCTTACTTATAAGATACACTCACTTATTTCTGGATCTTTCCAAAGAGTTCTTTCAGGTGACTCCTAGGGCATGTTTACAATGTCTCCTAAGACACACGGTTAGGTGTGGAGCATTTACTGAAGACCACGGACTGGCTCCCTCCTCCGGGCTCACACTGGATGGGGCTGCACAGGAGGGTAAGGAAAGGAGGGAGGGCTCCCTGCGGCAGGGAGGAATGTTACAGTGAGTGGTAGCACACACAACTCCCTCTTCTTCCTCCAAAGCTGGATTACTGAAGGGCCAGTCTTAGGAGCCTGGAATCAGTGAATGCTGGATAGACCCTCAGGGCCTTCGTGGGGAGACTCAAACCCTTGGAGACACCTGCTCTTCTGACTCCGTCTCCAACCAGTCCTCCAAACACAAAATAACCCTGAGGTGGGTCCCTGAGCAGCTCTAACAGGTTGACCTTGATCATTCCTAAGCTTCAGAACCAACCCACCAAGAAGAAAATTACAGAACCAGTAAGTCATCACTCTGTTATAGACTTTCCAAAAGTGTCTTGTCTGGACTTTTCTTCAGGATTATCCACTGGTGGAGAACACTGTCTCCTCTGTAAACCAGAAGGTTAAGGGAAACAGAATTTACTTTGGGACATTCTATTCTCTGGTCCAACACATTCATTCATCAGTTCATTTTGTGAGGGTGAATTGGAGTGCCTGTGAGCAAAGTGTCATGCCAAGCGAAGGTGACAGGAATGATTATATATGAACAAGAGGCTTTTCGGGGGGAGTAAATATATGTACACAAATATTTACAAAATGAAGTGGGACATAAAATGTATCATAAGTGAATAATAATAGTAAATAATAGCCGACATTTACATAGCACCTATTATATACCTGGCATACTTTATGTGTGTGCTTGTGTGTCTCATTGTGGTAAAATACACATAAAATAAAATCTAACACCTTAACTGTTTTTAAATTCAGGGTCGTTAAGTACATTCCCATTGTTGTGCAACCATCATGGTCATCCATCCCCCAAACCTTTTCATCTTCCCAAACTGAAAATCTGTGCCCATTAAACAGTAACTCCCCTCAGTCCCTGGTAGCCACAGCCACTATTCTACTTTCTATGAATTTGACAATTCTAGGTACCTCATATGGGTGGAATCATACAATATGTGTCCTTCTGTGAAGTCTCAAGCACTTTATGTGTATTCACTCATTTAATCCTAATAATGGTGCTATAAAGTAAAATTATTATCCCCATTTCACAGACGAGGAAACAAATACAGAGAGGTTAAGTGAGAAGCAGAAAGTAACCGTTCAGAGAGATCAGAGAGAGCAAAGATCTCCCTTCATTTGGTTCTCTGCCCCCAGGAGTTCATGAACCACTTAAAGGGAAGCAAACGATCCCCTTGC
Source organism: Indri indri (assembly GCA_004363605.1). Classification (NCBI taxonomy): domain Eukaryota; kingdom Metazoa; phylum Chordata; class Mammalia; order Primates; family Indriidae; genus Indri; species Indri indri. The sequence goes on from RJWJ010000591.1 coordinate 11,825, forward strand.
CGGAGGCCTCTGCCACCTGCCAGTCCCATCTCGGTTTCTACGTAAGGGCTGAGCAACTGCAGAGCGCACTTCTGCAAGAGAGAGGAGGGACCGTGCTGAGTGAGTTGAGTGTCCCTCGTCCCCTTCCCTCCCCTCCTCACACGGAGCAGGCTGAGCTGGTGACCCGGGCAGGACCGGAGCCAAGGGATTAATCCATCACAATGAGACGTTCTATTTTGGGCAGGCGGCAGGAGCAGATGCCCGGTGCCTGCACTTGGCGGCGGCAGCTCGCCCAGGGCGGGCGCCCACACGGCCGGCTGGCACCCACGACTGCACTTGGCTGCCTGAGGAGGAGAAGGGGACTGAGAGAGGCAGGCACTTCCCTGTTGACGCTGCCTCAGGGGCGTCAAAACTAGACTTGCCGGAGGAGCAGATGGAATCTCTTCGGTGGGCCCTTCTGAGAAACCCAGTTTCTTACTTTAGCTATGTTAAGAATCTGGAACTGCCACCTCAATTACCCCACTTTCCTTACAAATCCAACCCACTCCTTACCTCTCCCTCCGCCCTCCAGCCTCCCCACCACTCCGCTTCCACCTCAATCCCAGTGGATTTTTGTCCTAATCCACCAGGTGAGCCTGCCCCAGTCGACTCCACATGGAATTGGGGGCTGTGTGCAAATTACCACTCCAGCCTCTAAATTAGGAAAGGACATCAGCTCACTGCTACTGTCCCCAAATATGGTCCCTTCCCAGGGAGTTTCAGTGGCCAGAAGGCCTGGTTTCTTAACGGGAAGCGGCACTCCGGCCCCTGCGGATTATGCCCTGGCCGGCTGCGCTGGGCTCCATAACCTTTTGACCATCTGATGTTTGCACAGGCTGAACTGGGACAGAGCAGCCCCGGGATTCATTCAGAGATTGCACCGTCCAGATATTCAGGGAGGAGAGGAAAAAGAAGGAAACATAGCAGTTGGATACTTCGTGCTAAGAAAGCCTAATTTTGAAATTGCTTTTTAAAATCGGACTCGATGGCCTGCAACTCCTTTGGAGGTATCAGCCCCTCCCAGGCACAGAGAAGTATATTTTGGATCATGGAGAAAAACATGTTGCAGGTTATGGTAGAGATTCTGCAAGAAAATTTCACACATCTAGACCTTCTTGTTTATTTATTTATTTGTTTGTCTGTTTATTTTTAGGGTATGTTCTCCCCACCCCCAGCTTTCTTAAGGTATAATTGACAAATAAATATTGCGCCTATTTATGGTGTACAACGTGATGTTTCGATGTATGTATACTAAAGCTTTAAATATCTAACTATCCAAGAGGGACATTAGGACAACATTTAGAGGAGTAAAGAGTTGTCTTCATTTTTGTGGATATTCTTGGCTTGGTTTTAAAAGTGGTTGGGATTATTTCCCCCTAAATTTCCTAATCCTTCCAGCGTATCTGCCTAACCCAATTTCTACTTAATGTTTTCCCCCATTTCTATCTAGACCACCCATTTCTCTAAGACTAGTCTTTCTAAAGATGTGTTGATGAAGATCTTTGATTGACCAAATGTCAGACTTACAGATCTCAGGGTAGGAAGTAAGTATTAAAAGCTTCTAAAATGCTCTCGAGCACACACTTCATAGATGTAAATGATAATTCAAAAGACCTAGAGCTTTCGGGTTCCAGCTGGACTCCTGTGGATGGAGACTTGGGCTCATCCTGCTGGTCTCTGCCCTCTGCCCTCCTCCCAGGTCTCCTTCCTGGGCCTACACTGGATACGAACCACATAAGATGAGTGCCTTGCCAAGCTGGATGTGTAAGCATATTTGGTATGCTGAGGGTACAGGAACAGTCCAGACCTTGACGGATGACAGTCAAACACTGCCTCAGGTGGGCTAAAGGCATTTGTTTCATGACTGCGGACTCAGAAACAATCCCCTGCCCCCTCGTCTACTCCTAACAAAGTGCTCACCTCTACCACTATACTCAGCCCTTCACTTGGCCTGTGGATTTTTCTGTGCTTCGACCCCAGGTTCTCTCTCTCTCTGGGCCTTGGCTTCTCTTACAGACTCTATCTGACTCTCATTCCAAGATATGGAACCCCTTCTTATCCACCCAAACCCATAGTTGGTCATTTGTATGGTGGAAAACAGCAGCTGACCATGCCTTAGAAAGCATTTAGTGCAGTGATTTTTTTAAATAATGTTCAAAGGAGCCTTGGGATTCCTTTGTGGCAAGCAACACAGGCCATCGTGTGTGTACATGTGTGTGATTAAGTTCTCATTGCAGTGAGTATCTGGGAAAACAAAGGCTCCAAAAGTCCCTTACACACACACATACTTATCAACCAAAACAAAAGACCGTTAGTTACCTGTTTTATGTAGTGAGGTACATCATTGTTCGATTAAAGGATTCTATTATTTTAAAAAATAGTTTCGAAATCACATTGATCCCATCCTGCCCCTTAATTATCTGCAGAGGGGCCCTGGGTGTACCCAGGTAAGATTTCCATGCCTACATTACTCCACACAGAAAGAGATCTCTCCTGGTTCTAGCCCTGAATAACGAGGACAGAGCCTCATGACTCCATCTGGGCCAAGGTAGGTTATTGCCAAGAATAGCCTGGCATCAGGGGATTCAAACTCTTTGCCTTCAAGCTCTGGCATTCCAGTAAGGGCTGAGTTGGAACTGTTACAGGGAAACTGAGCAGGCTGGAGACAGTAAATGCTGTCTAGCACATGGTTAGAACTAGAGCGTGGTTCAAAAATGATCACAATGACTAAACCTTTCTAGCAGCTTTCTTTAAACAAATATACACACAGTGCTAAATCCTTTTGCATTAGGACTTGAATTTTGTTGCTGTACATTCTTGGATTTCTAAGAATCACCCAATATTGCTCAAGTTGCACATTTTTCTTCATGAAATTTCCTCAAGAGTCTAGATGCCTGTATATAAGTGAACATAATTGCTACTTTTAAGAGGAGGGTGCCTGTGCTCTTCATAGTTGCAGTGCCTCAAAGCAGCACACACAGAACACTATATACACTTAGGTGAGACTAAATTGCAGTTCGTAAGGGAATCCCAGACTCATCCTAAAACAACAGTAGCTGCTAATATCTACATAATGCAGACTATGATTATAATAATGATCATAATAACACTATTTATGAAGCACTTCTAAGATCTATGTAAGACAGGTTCTCTATTTTTATTCTACATAATTGAACACTGATGTTTAAGTCAAGAAGAAACACATCCAAAGTCGAAGCTTAAATGTGGCAAAGTGGTATTCAAGCAAAACTTATCTGACTCCAAAACCAATATTCTTCATCTCAGTGCTAAATACTTTTATGCTGGTCCTATTGGAACATGGGACACAGGCCTCACTAAATCATAGTGACCAAAGTGAGAGAGTGTGAGAGGACAAGAACCTCATTTTCACTAAGCTTCTCCGGGCTTCTACTCTCAGTGCCAAGAGATTCCTTTCTCAACTGCTGATGAGATGAAATGCACCATGAGCTCAAGAGATTTATTTTGGATCAAGCAGTCCCTTGACATGTCCTTTTGAAATAGTCAAATACCGAAGGCATTGCTCAGCCCCAGCTGCTAGTACCTGCCCTTGAGCCACTAAGCCACAAAGGAAAGAGATTCCAACCAATGTGAGCTATCAGAGACCGAAGCCAAATCAAGTAGAAAACAAGAGACTCAAGAAATGTGAATGGCACGTGAATAGCTCATACTTTCAGCTGTTGTGCATTGAGTACATAACTGAGTGCTTAGCTTTGGCATTCCAACGTATCTCATTCCCCTCCCCACACCCATCCCTTCCCATCTACCAGTTGTCTGGCCAACTGCAGAGACAACTGGCTTCTCTCTCTCTCTCTCTCTCTCTCTCTCTCTCTCTCTCTCTCTCTCTCTCTCTCTCTCCCACTTGTGCTCTTTCTCTTTCTCTATTCATTATATATATATACACACATACACACACACACACACACATAAAAACTCAGAGAATACATCATTTCTAATTTTACTTAGCAACTAACATGGTAGAGTGAGCTTTATGATAGGGAACTAATGACCCCATTTCCTAGCAAACGAAAGAAGGAGCAGAGTACACCATCTCCTCTGTGCACCAAGTGTCCTGGTGTCAAGGCATTTATCCCAGTGGGATCCATTTAGAGGAGGTATAAATCAGTGAGTTATAAATTTTAAAGTTCATAAAAATCTTCTGGGAATTTTATTATAATGCAGAGTCTGACTCATTCAGATGGGCCTGGGATTCCGCATGTCTGTCAGGCTTCCAGATAATGCCACGGAGGCTGGTCTGAGGACTGTACTGTGAATAGCAAAGGCCTAGAATAAGCAGATTGGACCAGAGGAACACGGGGGAAAGAGAGGAGAGAAAGCCCCCTAAGAGACACTCCTGAGTCACTACAAACCAGGGAGAGTAGGAGGTGGGAGGATATGGGCTCTGCCTTATACTGGCAAAACTATGTCTAAGAGAAAAATTGCAGGAATGTAATTCTCAGAATTTGTGGGTTATTCTAGGGATGTCTTGAGTCTATGTTATGAAATAGTCTAGATGAATGCTTCTCAACCCTGGCTGCATTTTAGAATCACTAGATTGTTAAAAATGTATTCATGCTATGTTTCTGTGAAGAATTAAATCTGAATATCTGCAGGTGGAGCCCTGGCTGCAAGTTTGTTCACTTGTTTTGTCTTAAACTCTCTAGGTGGAGAACCCTTGGTCTGACCTAAAGATCTGAGGGGGCAGAAGTGCCTATTCCTTGCTTTGAATTCACACCCTGAGGAGATACAGGAAGAAATAGTATGGAAAGAGTCAAACTTCCGTTTCACTGTTTGATCATGATTAATCCACAGAAGCCATATGAATTAGGGTTCTCCAGAGAAACAGAACCAATAGGATATGATTCATTATAAGAAATTGGCGCCTGCCATTTTGGAGGCTGAGAAGTCCCAAGATCTGCAGTGGGCAAGCTGGCAACCCAGGAGAGCCAATGGTAGAGTTCCAGTCCCAATCTGAAGCCATGATAACCAGTCATATATACCTAGGTTCAAATCTGACTTTGCTACTTATTAGATATATAGCCTTTCAAGCTGTGCATTAGTAAAATGAATGATAACATGCAAGTCAAACACATAAAGGCAGAGAGTAGAATGGTGATTGCCAATGTCTGAGGGTGGGGGAAACGGGGAAGTGCTGGTGAAAGGGTTAAAAAAAATTCCCCACCTTGCAGAAAAGTAGTTAAATGAATGACAATAATAATAACATAACCTTATTTTATGCATGACTTACATGGCCCTATTTCAGAGCAGTATGATGATTGATGAACACCATCCAATACAAAAATATTAACATCAAAATAACTCAAGTTTTTTCTTACATTTTTCCATACCTGGAAGGAATATATAGTCCACAGCAAACTCTTTACGACCCCCTTTATTTTTCCATACACTTCCCTTACACCTCACAACTACTCAGAACCTTTCTTTTCAAGCCTTCCAAGAAACTCTTCTCCCAGTCTTAGAAGGCAAGAATCTTGCCTTCCTTTTTTATTTCAAAATATTAAAAGGGTACAAATGTTTTCATTAGATGGATAACTTTTATGATGCTTAAGTCAGGACTATTAGTGTGCCTATCACCCAACTAGTGTTCGTTGTACTGATAGGTAGGTTTTTACCCCTCCCCCTTCTTGATTTCCAATCACTTTTACTTCTCGCCGTGTCCATGTGTACCCATCAATTAGTTCCAATTTATTAGCGAGTACATGTGATGTTTGTTTTTCCATTCCTGAGATACTTCACTCAGGACTATGGTCTCTAGTTACATTCAAATTGTTGCAAAAGACATCAATTCAATCCTTTTTACAGCTAAATGGTACTCCATGGTGTGTATATATATATATATATATATATATATATATATATACCACATTTTGTTAATCCACTCATAAATTGCTGGGCACTTAGATTGATTCCACATCTTTGCAATTGTAAATTGTGCTGTAATGAACATTCGAGTGCAGGTGTCATTTTAATGAAATGACTTCTTTTCCTTTGGGTAGATGTCCAGTAGTAGGATTGCTGGGATGAATTTTCTGTATTTATTTTATTTTTTTTTTAAGGAATCTCCATACTGTGTTCCATAGCAGTTATACTAATTTGCAGTCCCACCAACAGTGTATAAGAAAAGGTGAGAATCTTGTCTTCCTACACTGACCTCTTCTTCTCCCCTCTCCAGGTCTCTAAGTCTACTCAATCTTGCAAATCTGCACAACAATACAGTCAGGTCTGGCAAAGGCCACTACTCTTTCCCACACACTCAGAGGGTGAGAAAGGGGGAAAGGCCAAGAAGCAGAGCAAAAATACCATACTCTGATATTTTATTTTTGTTCTGCCACATGTATAAAGAATTTATCAGTACCTGGCACATAGTACATGCTCACAAAGGGAAGATACTATTTTATTGCTATCATATATTGCAAGGTAAAATAAGGATTATACTCCTTTTCTTTATAAATATGCAGTCTGCTCAACTAGATTGCAAGCTCCTTTAAAGGAAGACTTTTTCTTATACTTTTTTATACCTCTGTATCAGTGCTACCCACCCCCAAATTTTCTATTGTGATGGAAACAGTCCACCATCTGTGCTGTCCAATATGGTAGCCACCAGCTATATGTGACTATTAAGTACTTGAAACATAGTGCAAATCGGAAATTGATTTGTTTTTATTTAATTGAATTTATACAAAGTCCCATGGGGCTAGTGGCTATGGTAATAGACAGAGCTGAAAATGCCTACCACAGTGCCTTGCACGAAATAGATACTCAGTAACATTTATCCACTAGATGGATGAATAAATGATTAAATGAACCAAACTGTAAATCATACAGTTACAGTGCTGCTATGTTTCCAAGTAGATAATATTACAATATGCTTACCCAGGTGGGAAGTAGCTACTTTCCTGTTGCTGTTTACTTTGGAGTAGTTTTCTTGCCACGGGAAAGACTAGCAAATGCTAAAACAAATAAACAAGATTCTATATTTAGGTCTCATTTTTTCTTTGCTCAGTATAAATTCATTCTGACTCTGAGGTCAGCCTCTTTTGTTTTTCAGAAATAAAAAAAAAATGTAATGTACATGTTTTATTTAATGGTGAGTTCTCGCTATGACATTTCCCTTCAGGAATGAAAGAGGAAGAGATAAGTTATTGTCAATGCAGCCACAAGCAAATTCAGCCATCTTCCTCAACACTGAAGAGAAATGTCAAAAAAGATTAATCATGCATTGAAGATGCATGGACATGTTATCTCTCTCATATAGTGAAGGACTGGGATGTGTTTAAATATTGTAGACCATTGTTAGATAGTCACGGGCTTGGCAGCCCCAAAATAATGTGTATAGCAGTAGCTCTATGACCTCAACTGCCTCAAAACAAAGATAGAAATATTTCATTGATAGTTCATCTGAATCATAGTTGTTTTTAAGAATATTGAAAATATTCTTTTAAAATACATTTGAATAAGGCCTTATCATTTTGGATCCATTTCTTCTGCCTAGAGAGACAGTTCAAAAAAAAAAAACAAGACAAAATGAAATCATAAGGAGATTCCCAAGAACATGGGGAGATGGAACATTATATTCAACCTGAATAGAGGAGCCTGGGATCTTAAATACAGGGTAACCACAAAACATATTGCTAAGTGAAATAAGCCAGACACAAAAGGACAAATACAGTGTGATTCCACTTACATGAAATATCTAGAATATGCAAATTCATAGAGACAGAAAGCAGATTGGAGTTACCAGGGGCTTGAGGTGAGGGAGGAATGGGAGTGATTGTTTAGTAAGTACAGTTTCTGTTTGGGATGATAAAAAAAAATAAAAGTTTTAGAAATAGATAATGGTGATGGTTGCACAATATTGTGAATGTAATTAATGCTACAGGACTGTACACTTAAAAATGGAAAAAATGGAAAATGTTTTATTATACATATTTTAGCACCATAAAAAAAAAGAATTGATAACTCAGTAGATCTCACATGAAAGACAGAGACCAACAGCCAAGTTTAACCCCAAGTATTTAGACCAGCAAAGTCATATTAAAAACGTCTAACTTCAGGACTTTGATTCTGATATCCTATAAGGAAATAAGGTTGTCCTCCAAACAACTGCAATGAAATAATAACCGATGGCATTAAATCAGAGGCGGAGGGAAGGATGTTAATAGATTTTGAGAAAGGCTGCTGGAGGGTGCCCTTCACCTTTAGGTGATATACTGGAGTACAACTATATCCTCCCAAACATCTCTTGGGGCCACCGGCAGAAAAAGAATGATGGGCTGGAACCAGTGAACTGACTTAATGTGGCATTTCTTGAGTGGTGTGTGGCTGTGCGATAATATTAGTACTAGAAAGGACTCTCAGACCATTTTTCCATCCCTTTCACTTGAAGCAGGACCACAATTAAGCCATCTCAAGCTGAGAACTTAGCCTTTTTCTGAAGACTTCAGAAATGATCCCCTGGATGTCTAATCCACAGCTCCTAGATGGGAATTTAAACTGGTCTTTTTTTCCTGCCCAGTTAGAAGTAGACAGGAAGCCATCATTACCTTGTTGTTATCCTCTTCGGTTTCTCACCTGTCTTTCACAACCCAGAGCCTAGAAGTGGGCAGGGTACTTCAGAAAGGGTGTAACTCATGGTGCCTTGCATTTCCTGTGTGTAGTAGTCACAATTCAGGCAAGAAAGCAGAGTCAAGATGATTATTACGGGAATGAAGAATTTAATATAGAAATGAGACCATACACGGTGTGGAGAATCCAGGCAGGGGCAGGAAGCAAGAATCAGAGAAGCAGAGAAAGTGTCACCAACCCATCCAGTCGAAACACTGACGTGGATGGAAATGTGGGACCTTCCAGACAAATCTGAGAGCCAAGCACGGCTGGTTGGCAGAGTAGGGCCATAGAAGAGGAGCTGGTGGAGAGGTCTAAGGGAGAATGTGCCTCCGTGCAGCAATGTGGGCCACAGCTAGCACCATGGAGGGCCTGGTGACACTGATGATCGGCAGGGCCAGAGATAGAGAAGATGACCCAGAAGCAGAGCAGAGGAGCGCAAAGGCCATCTGGAACCTGCCAGACACTCCGCTTCCGCCTGTCATCGCAAGGACCACAAAACCTTCCATGAGTAACAGCTGCTGCTTTGCTTCCATCTCCTAAATTGCACACAAGTTTCTCCTTTGACCAACTCTAACTCTGACCCATGTAGTTACCAGCATAGCTAAGTTGAAATAGCATAACATAGCACATTGTAATTACCTTTCCATGTCTTTCAACTAGTGTTTAGATTTAAGCTTAAAGACATCGAAAAATCTTCATTAAATTTGAATGAAGAAACCTCTCACACATTCTATTCTTGCTCTGTTCAGATGATAAAAAGATTGAAAACAGATTTAAAATATCAGGAATAGTTCACTTTTTCCCTCCTGACACTGTTGGTTGACTTCATGATAATTGATGGTAGAAAAAGATAGCGCTTTGTTGCTCCCCACCACGTTGGGCTGAGTCACGAGACCGTCATTCCACATTTTCAGTTCAATTGTAACGCATTATCCACCAACAAATTGAGCAGTTTCTAAATTGGCTGTCTTTACATAATGCCTGACATCCAGAAGTAGACTATTGTTTGCAGTGACAAAAGCTTGGACACAACCAAAATATCCATCATTAGGACAGTGGTTAAATAAATTGGGGAACAAACATGCAGTGGAATACTGTACAGCCTTTGAAAAAAATAAGGCACAGTACTGACAATGGAGCCATCTCAATGTAATTTTGTTAAGTAAAAAAGGCAATGTGAGAACAGTGTATATGGTACCACTAAACAAAGGGACGCGTATAATGCATAAATGCACTTAATGTCTCTTGCCTCTGAAGAAAGTGACTGAAGATGGAGTGGGAGAAAGAATACATAGTTTTTGAATTTTGTGCCATGTTTGTATTGCTTATTGGATAGATAGATGGATACATAGATGGATGTAGATAGATCCATGCTTTAGCAATGATGTGCTCTGTATCATAGTGTGACCTGGCTTATTTTACCTCCAAATCTTCTATTTTTGGTATCGAGGATGCCCAGGAGAAAGAAATGTTATCATAATCTGTATCATAATTAGAAAACAAAATTTACATACTAAGTTAGTGTACCAAAGTGTACACATGGAAAGACTTGGAAAAAATGTCCTAATTCCTCTGTCCTGCCTTATTTTGTTCCTCAATATAACCAATATTTTTGTGTATGTTTGTACATTTTGTCACATATATTTAAATATATTAATAGATACAAATTACTTGTTATAAATGGTTCTTCTTTGAGACACCAGCTATTCCAAACTATAGAAATAACTCCCCTGTTCTGATCATCAGAATCAGTTATTACAGGGGGAAGAATATTGTTACTAATCTACGTCAGTTAAGAAGCTTATTCTGCGCCCTCCACTTTTCCTGGACCACCTGCTACAGGAGGATTGGATTTGCTGTGTTTCTCCTTTGTAATTCATTTCCTCTGTCTAAATTACATTTCCCTCTTTCATTCTGCCCAGATGTTTGACAGGTGCTTAACTTCTGAACTCCCTCATCCAATAGCCACATGTTCTTTCTTGGATGGAGTTGTCCAAGGCTCAGAAGCAAACTGCAGCCAGCTCCCTGGACGTGAGGGTTGTACTGGCACATCCATGCAGCTGTGCCTTCAGTTCTTGATCCAGTCTATAGTTTTCTGTTATCTGCACAGTGTGAGAAACCAACTTAGCACAGCTGTCTCCCATTAGTAATGGTTTATTTACAGATCACTGAGGAATGGATGAGACTGATGCTCTGGCCACCAGAGTTAATATTTTACCATACCTCTCCTCTTTCCCAGGTAAAAAATTTCTGAAGTCCAGGTGGAGATCATTGGTTTTATACAACTCTTATGATGCATCCTTTCTCTCACTCCATTCCAGCTGTGCTAGACTTCTCACTGTTCCTTCTCACTCAGGGCTTTGGTGTCTGCTCTTCCCTACGCCTAGAATGCTCTTCTCCCAGACAGCTACATGGCTCCTCCACTTTCTTCAGGTCCTTGTTTAAATGTGACTTTCTTATTAGTCATCCTGTTTAAAATGATAACCCCCAGCACTTTCTATCCCACTTTACTGCTTCATTTTCCTCCAAGTTGCCTCACCTTATATATTTTAATTTTTGTTATTGTAGCACCCTATGATAAAGTTCCATGACGGCAGGGATTTCTGTCTCCTTTTTTCACTGCTGTATCCCCTTTGCCTGGGACACATTAGGCACTCTGGGAGGAAGGAATGATTTAATAGTTATAATTTCAGTTCTCCCCTTTCTGATGGATGGGCTAACCTAAGACATTGCCCTGAAGACATGAAGATGGGTCGGTTCAAAGGCGTAGGAGCAGTATCAACCACTGGTAAGTTCTAAGCATTTTGTATTTTGACTCTCATAATGCTGTCTGTCCAGTACCACCACTATCCCACCCCAACCATTCTTTGGAGACTTCCCTCCCTTCTTCTGAGAACTTCTCCTTGCCAATTCCATCCTTATGGCCACCATGGAAGCCTCCATGTTGACACAGTGTGACTCCAGCTCTTGGCCTTCATTGTGGGGTGCAGGGGTAGACCTCAGAAAACTTGGAATCCATATCAAGAGACCCAAACTCTGCCTGGTCTATTAAATTGAGAAATTGAGTTCTATGGAATTGAGAAAATTTAAACCTGGGAGCTGCTGTTGGCAAGCCAAGTTTTCATTCATGGAGTTTCATTCAGGGAGACTGGCAAACAGAGAAAGTTGGTCTGCAGCAAAGAGAAGAGGGAAATAGTCATTCAGAGAAGCATAGAGATGTGAAAACAAGGATGGCCCGGATGGCCCTGGAGTCCCTGATTTCAATTCACTCACGAGATTCAGTTGCAATCCTATCCTTCAAGTTTTTAAATACCCTTATATACTTATACTACACTCTCCCTTTTTTTCTTAAACTAACTAAATGGGTTTCTGCCCCTTGTTAAGAAAACTTTATTATCTCATTTAATGCTGACAGAAACCTGATGAGGTAGCTAATCTTTCTGTAATTTCACAGGTGAGGCAGTCTCAGGAGGTTATGTGCCTTGTCGATTGCTGTTGCAAAGCAGCAGAGCTGGGATTTGATCTCAGGCCAACCTGACTCCAGGGCTTGTATCAAGGCTTCCATTCTGTGATTCAGTCAAGTCCAACCGTCTTGATGGCTTAACTGTCTTTCAAAAACATTTTATTATAGAGAGTTTTACACACACACAGTAGAGGAAATTGTACAATGATTCCCCAATGTACCTATCAGTCAGCTTCAACCATTCTCCACATTCACCGGTCTTTCTTGATGGCCTTTTAGCAGTGGACCCTCAGAAAGGAAAAACAAACCACAGGATTTCCAGCACTGGAGTGGGGTCTGTGGTATGGTTATGCAATGATTCTCCACGGAGAACTGCAGGAAAAGAAGAGACATTGAGCTCCAGGGGCCCAGCACGGGGAGCAGTGTGGTCTACAGTGCCATCGGAGGTAGGAGGGGGGCTGAGATCATGGGGTGTGGATGGGGATTGTTCCCAGCCCCAGTGGAAATGCTAAATGTTAGAAGACTCTTTAGAGTTAAATGGAATACGAAGCAGCACAGCCCCCCTCTCCCACCCAAACAAATTGCATGTTTGTGATAACCAGGTAAGATTAATGATCCGATGTCACCATCTGAGATATAGTCTTGAGAGTCCTCAGCATCAGGATTCATTTGTTTTGACCTGGCTCTGGTCCTCTCTGCTCCTGGTTAATGATTCACAAGTGACACCTTGGTAACAGCTAAGGGACCCTCTGTCCCTGTTCTTTTTAAGAGTAGGAAGTAATCCTGAGCCTGGGGACAATCCCATCACCCCTGATTAGAGCTGTACCCAGGACACTGTTGGAGCTGACCAGAGCTTTGTTCAATGAGATGGCAGGTCCCCAGCCTGACACTCTGCTGACAGCTGCTGTTTCCTTTCTCTCTTTCTCTCTCTCTCTCTCTTCCTCCCTCATGCCAGAAGGACATTTATATAAGCACCACTGGCTCAGGACTGAGTAAACCAAGTTAAGAAATGAAATGGCTCGATTCAGCAGGGTGGTAGAGTGCATTTTCCCACACTGATGCAGCACAGCCCCAGAACTGCCAAGATGAGCTAGAGTCATTCTTAGGAGATTCCCGTCCCGGGGGCTTCTCCTCCCATCACGCTCTTTGGTGCCCATGACTTTATTTCTGGGATGGAGGCAGCTGCCAGCCCTAATACCTGTCTCACAGGGGAGTTGTAAGGATCAAATGAGATTGTGAATGGGGAGGCATTTTGTTAACTGCAAAATGCCATACGATCGTAAAAGACTGTCATGTCCACTACTCTTCTCATATCTGGACACCTGCCTCCCACACCCAGCTGTACCTCCTTTCAGCCTGAAATCTGGGTCTCTTTCCTGAGGAGGAAAGCTTCATTCAGGATCTATTTCCGAAAGACAGCCCCTCCTCTAAAGAATCTATCAATATTTATAATTCACATGCAAAAATGTGTCATACATATTTAGCAAGCTCCCCATGAATTCCTTGTGCCTAGCAACCAAAACAGGAAAAGGAACATATGGAATTTGTGGTTATTTGATACCAATTTGGTCTGAATGAACAAACAAATTTCCTCATTTTTCCAAATGTGAACCTGGTACAATTATTATGGCCTGTGATAGGGGGTAAATAATGATCTTGCTACTTGTATTTTATCAGTTATTTCTATTTTTTCAGAATGAAATCTTTGTTCCTGGCAAGGAGAAAGAACCTTGAATCTAATATGTGCCTCCTCTGACACTCCAGAGAACTTGTGTAGGCCCTTCCTTTTCCAACTCAAACGCTTGGAACGTCAAGATTCCTCCCTCCCTACTGGGCACATCATATTGGACATCACAGCAATGACAATTTTCTCCAGAGGAAAACACGTGACCATTAACTCCACTTTAGGCAGTGAACCCTGTGGAGGAGTTTGAATAGAAAGAAGCCAGAGAACAAAAACACCTTTTCTATTGGGTTCTTGTCTGAATGATGCCTTAGCTCCAGGGAGGCAGATTCCAGCTGCAGTAAAGAACTTTCGTGCAATTGGAGCAGCCAGAAGAGTGGACCTCTCCGGAAAGGAACTAGTTCCTCAGCAGCCAGATATGGGCAGCCACTTGGAAAAGATGCTGTGCAGGAAATTCAAAAGTAACAGAGGCTTAACTAGTTGTACAAAATGTTCCTGCCCACGCTAGGAGCCTATGGGTCTCCAAGAAAGCTGAAGGGTTTCAAAACAAAAAATAGGAAGTCCCCTTTGTGATATTGTTTGTGGTATTGTTTGAATGTACTGGAAAGATGCTGCTTTAAAATATCTTCTTCATTGACACCTGAAATTCTGTCATTAAGATTTCTTCCTTTGAGCCAAGCATTTCTCTTTTCCTTTTCCTAATGTCTTTTTTTTTTTTCTTTTTGAAAGGGGTAATCATTTTAAAACTTCATCCTTAGAATGAAAGAACTCAGAACATTTTTCCCTCTCCTGAGAGAGAAAAGATGGAATGCCATAAAATCATTGAGTGAGAAGCAAAAAAAAGAAAGAAAAAGAAAAGGAAAAATAAAGAAAGAAGGAAGGGAAGGAGGAAGGGGAGGAAGAAAAGCCTCTGAGACATTTTGCCTACCCCTCGGTTATTTGAGACCAAGTCTGACAAGGGCTGAGACGTCTTTGGAATTTCTCGAATATTTGTGGGGTATGTTTTACAAATTTTTCTCCCCCTGCATCCCAGTCATCTCACAATTTTACCTGGCCAAGTTCAGTAGAGATTCTACCTTCACAGCTACCCAACTTCCTCCCTGATCTGTACCGTTCACTCCAACCAACCCTCTCCCACACAAAGTTATGGGATTCTAGGATTGCCAGTGGGCAGGGAAGTTCAACTAACAGTCTTCCCTCTCTTTATATTTCAGTGACTTGACCCCTTATCTCTACCCTCCTACCACTTCTGCTCCCTTACGCCTATTATAAGACTCCAGAGAAAACAAAACTAGGGAAAGCTTTGCTATTAGACACACATGACCCTCCTTGTGGCCTTGGGCAAGCTAGCCACTCCGGCTCGGTTTTTCACCTGTAAACTGGGTTTAAAAATACCTTCCTCACAAGAACTCTGCAATTTGCATGGCACATACAAGATGCTTCTATCAGCGCATCTATTTTGTCCACCTATTAATTCAATAAATAGAGTCCATCGGTAATGTCTGATAAGTCCATGAATAAAACAAAACTGTTGTCAGCTCTCCCTCATCCTCCTCAAGAGCCCAGATCAGAGTCATGGACAACAAAAACAATAATAATATTGTTTCAAATTTCTTTTTGCTTCTAGAATTTGTTCTATGTGCTTTGCAATGTCTCCAAAAATTTTGTTTATTTAATCATGTTCTTATCTGGCCAAGATTAAAGTAAGTTTCCCTCTGCCCACCAAGGCCCTCTGAAGGGCACAGGTATTCACATGAACTGTAAAAAGGTACGTTTAGGAATAGCAGAACATTCTAGTAACTAGAGATTTGGATTTAGAGCAGGCTTTGGTTTCAACCCTGTTTCTATGCCTGGCTGTGTTTGACAGTGAAGAATAAGCATCTCCAAACCTCATTTTGTCATCCATGAAATAGAGAGCTATTTTCTATCCTATTTATCTTACATGGTTTTTAACGGAGGATTATTGGAAAATGTGGATGATTGCATCTTGTTGGACAATATAAAGGTCTACACAAAAGTGGAAGTAGTCTATTTAGATCTTGCAATAGAGCCAAATTCTAAGTAAAAGGGGATGTCCAACTCTCTCTTCATAACTCTTTGCTAACTACTCCTTCAGCAAGGAGTCTCATGGCCTGGCTGGCCATCCCACCCTCTTTTAGGTCAAAGTTGAATTATGTTATGTACTTCCTGCGGGTCACACACTCCTCCCCTCAAATTCACCCTGGGGATCACGGCACCAGCCTGAGACAAAGTGGAGGCTGTGGAAAAACTAACTTCCTTGCCAAACCTCTCTTTCTATGTTCTTTTCTCCTCTTTCAGTATCCTGTTGCAGAAAGGGTTTTGATGGACTCGATATGCCAATGGCCACTTTCAATCACCTGGAAACTCATTAATAGCGATAATCATTATTATAATGAATAACATATATCAAACACTTAGTAGGTATCAGAAACCGTGAAGAGCTTTTCATAAACAGAATCAAATTCAAAACTTGTGACAACTTTATGAGATTTTATTATTCCCATTTTACAGATCTGGAAACTGAGGTTTAGCAAGAGTAAGTACCTGCCCAGATCACACAACTAGAAAGTAAAAGAGTCAAGAAACTCATTCAGTGTCTCACCTACAGTCAGGGCTCAGTAAATACTTACAGAATGAATACCATCAAAATTTAATTACAGAGAAATCATGGGACACTACTGTATTATGAATCACTACTATTTTTATAGGGCAGTTTGACTCTGAAACCTGTGCTTAGAACCACTCTCCAGCTGCCTGTCATTCTCCCATTTTTCTCATTTTGTCCTCAGAGAGCTCCCAAACATGCTACATGTGAAATCTATCCTCACAAAGTATGCAGACAAGTGAAATTAGAGTTTGCCTTCCACTTTTCTTAAAATATTACTTTTTCTACCCACCACTGATCTAGCTTCTCCCCTCATTTCTTAAAAAAAGAAATCATTACATCATTATATTTTCTCACCTAGGAAAGTCTTTTTAAGTACCAGCCACCCTCATTTCGACACCCCGGGACCCCTAGGAGTGCCAGAGAAAGGTGTGGTAAGGAGAGCAAATATATCAAAGTGAGGAATAAATGCCTGCCGAGCTCATTAGCACCCAGGCACACAGAAGGAAACTGCTATTTTTATCAAATGTACCCTCACTTAAATAAATTTCAGAGAAACTTGACAGAAAAAAGGTTCCTTTGGAAATTTTTGTTCACTCTAATAAGGACTGCCTATCTTATATGCCCTTTCTTGCCTGGGTGTTATGCTCAGACATTAACATGTGGGGTTGGAAAGGCACCTGTGTCCAGTTTTGCATCAGTTTCCTTGTGAAATCTTTGTCTCGGTCGCTTGCTTTTTGGTTCTAGCCCAGGCAGAGGCCTGAGAGGAAGCATATACTGATGAAAGCTTGGTGGCTCAGGCGGAGTGCTGCCTCCGTGGCCAGGGGTTAGGGCTTCTCCTGAACCCTGTGATTAACCAGCTGAGTCCAGATCATTCGGTGTAGTTACGATGATGTGATTTCTTTAGCTGAGGCCAGTTCATGACCCAATGCATGGGCTAAATTTAATTTAATTAGATGAGAATTTAATGATGCCTACTTGTTTTCTCACCCACAACATTGCCACCGTTTTATGGATACTCCAGGATCATTCCCTGGCTGGCGTGAGTCATGCCTATCTTCAACGCTTGGACCAAGATTCATGCCTCAAACTCAGGACTCACAGGCACTCAGAGTCTCTGTGCTGACAGCTTGTACTTACAGAGTTGGCTTCCATTACTTATACACATGATACTTACTGACTGTTTTCATTAAAAGACAAAAATACACCTAAAAAATACTTCCCCCTCCAGCCTTCCCCCGCAGAAGCAAATTTGAGGAGCCTTTCTGTGCGTTCATATCTCACAAGCTGGTTTTGCCAAAATCTCAGAAATTCTCTGTGTCCTGAACATTGTTGTCAACTACTAACATTCTCATATTGATTTTTTGAAGATTTGGCAAAATGTACCAAGTTTTAAGAAGTGCCTAGTCTGTAATCCGGCTATTCTGCAGAAGCAATCTGGTAGGTGTGCAAAGAGATCCACTCCTCTGTTGGCATAATGGTGACAGCTGGTAACAACCCAAATATCCAAAACTAGGGGAGTTGCTCAAGTAAATTGTGGTATCGCCATATCATAGGACATTTATCCACTGATCAAAAGCATGTTATGAAGATATTTGTTGATGTATAAAATGTTAACCATCTACTTCAAAGTGGAACAAAGTCTATAAAACAGTATGTACACTGTGATGCTACCTCTGGAAAAGCCACATCCATGGCTGTGTATGTATCTGTCTCTCTACCTAATAGAAAGCATACACCAAAGGACAGATACGATGGTTCTCTTTGCATGACAGAATTTTTTTATTGTGCTCTTCTCTGCCCTGAATATGTATTACTTTTGTAATTAGGGGAAAATAAATGCTATTTTTAAAAAAGAAAAAGTGCCACTTTTTATTTCCTCTCTCATCTCTGAAATCCTGGACATGAGCTAAGAAGAGGATCCCAGGTCAGACCCGGCTGCCTCTCCGGATGCTCACTCACTCGATTTGCAGTGCACGTGAAAGCACTCTGTTCTGACTGCACTGAACTGATCACAGTTCCCACAAGACTAAGACACAAATCTCTCCCTCAGGATTGGCCTGCCACCTTTCCTTGCAACCTTTTTAGAAGTATAAAAAACCACTTTTTGAGAATATATGCATTTTCCTCCTAGATATCTCTCTTGACAATCGAAAGCCTAACACATGGTGGGTCAAAAAGCCATGTAGAATGGAAAGGGTACCAGACTATCAGTCAGAGAATTGGGTTCTGTTCCACTTGTGTTAAAACTAATTGCAGTTTGGGACAAGTCACCGAAACCGAGGTCCTGAGTTTCTGCTCCTCTGAGGAAAAACAAGCACCCCCTGTTCTGTCTGCTCTGCCCACTCTATACGCAAAGGCTGCAAAAACCAACCAAGATAAGACATGAAGAGAAGGTGAGAAAGGGCATCTATGCAAATGTTTACTATCACGATGATGATTGCTATTATCATCATTATCATTATTAATATTACTGCTCTCATAACTGAAGAAACTAGCAGATGATACTGCAATTTGACTTTAGCTTTTGGAAAGGGAGAAAGGCTATTTCTGGAGTCCATGTCAGCAAGTTGTCTTTGGTCTAAGGCATCAATTGAGGTTATATTTTTATACATTTTTATGAAAGAAAAGACTTGCCTTGATGATGTCAGGTGCGCACAATCTGCATGCATCTCAGGAGGAAGCCCCTAGAACTCTTTTGATCATGTTCTTTCCTATCTGCTCCTGGCTGCCCCTCACCTCTGTCTCTTTTCCCTGCAATGAAGGATCAGCCCCAAGCTATTTCCTTTGATTTTATTTTACAAATATTCTGTAGCCTTAGCACTAGCTCAGAGATGAACTTGTACAATTACTGTATTTAGAAGACATGTGCTGAAAGAATAAGTGAATTTGCTGAGCACCTTTTAGGCAAAGCATAGTGATGGAAAAAGTAGGGGAAGAGAGAAATTTCTAGACAGCACTGGAAACACTGACCAATGAGCATGCAGCATGGGGCACCTACGGGCTCCCGGAAGAGAAAGAGAAGAGCCTGCAGAGAAGCTGTGGTCAGGATGGGTGGGATTTGGGGTCCTCTTCAAGGCCTTGGGGAGCCTGAGCTCCATCTAGGACCATCATTATGGCCAGGGGTTCTAGAAGAAGAAGCCAAGAACATGGTTTCTCAGGGTGGAGGAAGGGGTGAAGATGCCCAAGGTGCCCCCAGAGATAGACACACACACACACACACACACACACACACACACACACACTCACACACATGCATATACAACCTGCATTAAGTTAATCCTCTGACCTAAACTAAGCCCAGGTGCCACAGAGGTAATGGGCCTGTGCTTACCCAAGATAGGATCTTCTTCTCTTGCACACTGTACTGACATGATTCTCATGACTTTTGCTTGGAGAGAACTGGATGAGGAGTCAGGGGACCTCTGACTTTGCTAGCTTCTGCTAGTAAGCTCTGTCTAGCCCAGGCCAATCTTCCTGACAACTTGAAAAGCCCATTCTCTTAATCCCACCCTCCCTCAACTTTCACATAACCCAAAATTCTTTATTCAAGCTTACTCTCTGGGTCTAAGTCATATCTACCAAATGAAGGCATGAATGGGACGACCTTTTCCATCCACCACAGAGTTCTGTGATTCTATGTTTTTAGTTACTTATTCAATCTGTAAACACGTGAAGCCATGTGATGTGCTAGAAACTGTGGATACAAAGAGGCCAGTGACGTGCCACTGTCTTGGAAACCCTAGCAGACTCATGCTATACCCAAGACACATAAGAAAAGAACCTATAGTGGGGAGGAGGGAAAGGAGAGAAATTCCAGTAGAGGGTATCCTGGGAGAGAGGCAGCAAACCAGAATGCCAGGCCTCCTGAGACCTCCTCTAGCAGCTTCCTGAAGGCAGTGTCAGGAAGTGTTGAAAGTTGGCTTCAGCATCACAGTGTGTGGGCTAGAAGTGAGACATGGCCACATACTTAGCTGTATAACCTGCCATATTGATATGAGATCTAGAAATTTTGCTTTCCTCATCCGAAAAATGGGTGTAATGATAATTAGCACTCTCCTTCCAGGGCTGTGTGTGAGGGGTGAGTGGGGTAGTTCAGGTAAAGCATGGGATCTGGAACATGGTAAATATTTAATATGTATTTGCTATTATTGAGATCATGAATAGAATCTTTAGACCATTTAGATTTCATATAAAAAGTCTTTAGTGATTTATTTTATTATCTTTGAGAAAATAAAAATATGGAGAGAAGAAAATGTAAAAATGTGCAAAAAGGAAGTTCTTTGAAGAAAGCATTCATTTGCAAAAATCTTGGCCCCCACGTAGAGGCAGGTACAACAGGCAAATCTCCCCAGATCAAATGTCTCAGAGGTATCAAAGCTCACCAATTCTATATTTAGGTGCCCATATGTTCCTACTGCCAGAGTTGCCCATAAATGCAAACATTTCATTGCACACAGCAGCAATTTTCAGAAAGATTTCCCTTTTAGGAGAGGAAATAGTGACAAAGCTTAATCGGTTCTAAGCGATTCTCAAATATTGTATCAATTTACAGCAGAAAGGTCATAATGGTGAATAAAAATGAGGCTTCCGCTCAGTGCGTGGGATTTAGCAGACTAACCCCCACTAATGTAAATGGGGCCATGCTGCCAAATCCCCAACCATCATTGGATATTTGCTCCAATCCCTAGACTGTTGAGATTGAAATGTGTTTTCCAAATCAAAGCCGATCCTGAGATGGGCCCAATGAGCTTTTGCATGATCAGACGGGGACAGTGTGGCTGATGCCTGGGGACCTGGCAGTACTCAAAACAATGGCATTTAGAGGCTCTGTTGAAAGCCATCTCTTCACATTGTCTACCCAATTCAGCATGGCATCCTTTGCCTGATGTGCAGCATGGTCCACGCACTTTCCAACCTCACCTCCCACTATTTCTGTCTGTGAACTCCAGGCTAAACAAGATTTCCCAGCTCTCCATATCTGCCCCAGGCTTCTCAGCTGGAGGTGGATGTCGATGTTGCTCCCTACCTCCTTCTCTCTTCTTCCAGGAGACCCATTTCATACCACCTTGTTGGTGAAGTTTTTCTATACCAATCTGGACTTGGGTCATTGCTGTTCCCAAATACTGCAGATTCCCAGCCCTGTGGCATACATTCACACCTCTCCAGCCTCCCTCAAGGTCCCAGGATTATTTGTCCCTCTCCTTATGCCACAGCTCATATTTTCTGGGCAGCTTCTCCAAGCTGCTCCACCCACCACCACCATCTATCAGCCCTGGGTCTACCCAGGGAGCCTAGGTCTCAGGGACATTCAGGATGAAGTGACTCCTGCTGCAGACCCTGATCAACACTCAGACTTGTCACACTCAGAAAATCAAAACCAGGTCACAACTTCCAGGAGTCTACCAGCTTCTGCTGATGTGCTCACAGAGTTGACACTGGCCCCCAACATCTGCTCCCAGGCTGGGCCAGGCTGTCTGTCCATGAGGGAAGGTCCAGGCTACCCAGCAGCTGTCCACTGTGATATGACGGGATGGCACAGGTACTGTCCACACAAATGGCAGATCGCACTGGCCACCCATGGAGTGGTGGCTGGGCTCAGCAATGAAAGTCAGGTCTATGTCACCTCCTTGTCAAAAAAAAGTAAAAAAAAACTTTTATTGTTGGTGAAATCGTTCTATACCTTGTTGATAGAAGTTTTTCTATCTTCCCACCCGCAACTCACATATACACACAGTAGATGTGACATCTCCCTCCTTAGAACACAGAATGTTTGGAGCATTGAGGATGGCACAGGTCACATTCTGCCTTATTATTTCCTCATTGTTCTCAGGTTGACTGTAGGCCCTGTGAGAGTCGGGAGGGCATCATACCTGTCTGTGCATTTCCTGCAACACCTAGTCCAGAGCCTTGCACACTATCGGTGCATAAGAAACCACTGGATTGAATTGAATGACTGTCTATTTCTTGATATTTTTAGAAATTTGGGCCTTTCAAGAGAAGGCGTTTAAAGGTGGGGAGTTGGGAGTATATGTACAGATCTTTTATTTATTAAGTTAAATAAACATGTTTTAGGGAACACCCCTAGTCTTTGGAGTCAGGGAGAAGAACTGGTCCATTCCCCATGAAGCCATTTGCCACAGCCACCCAAGATTTAGAACACTGGCCTGGGTGACCAGTGGACTTGATTCACAATAGTAAGTTATGTGTTGACATTCAGCACCAGTGCCCTCCCAGGGGCCTCTATATTTATGCACTGTCCTTGCCTGCAACCTTCATTACCCAAAGCTGTCAAGAGCCACTGTGTACATGTTGGCCATAAGTACTCATTTCGGCTTGGTTCTACCAAGTCTGTTTTAGCTAACATACAATCTACCATGGTGTTGCCATCTTCTAAACGAGCATAACTTTTGCATGGTCACAAAGCTGACTTGCCATGCCTGATTGCCTTCCAGAGCACGGGCTGGGAGGGGATTGGTAATTTACCTTTTACCTGCTCTTATTTTAATTGTTTCTATTCAACCAATAGGAGATCTGGAAGTACCTAAGGCAAAGGATAGCCTGCGCTCACTTTCTCACATCCCACTCACTCAGCAAATCTAGTAGATGTTCGAGTCCTTGGCTCAGCTTCAATTTAGCTCTTTTACTTGGCTGAATACTTGGTAAAATTGAATACTGATAACAGAGCTTCTTCCTTGGGAGTCCATCTCCCTTAACTTTGTGATGCCACTTTCTAATTTTCCTTTGCTAGCTGGCTCTTTCAACCTCCATCCTGGGCTCCTCCAACTCTTGTCCACTCCAGGCTGTAGCCTTGGTCAGCCCCTCTTGCTGCTGTGGAAGTCTCAGCTGTGGCCACTACTCCCACTCCTACAGCCCTGAAAATTGCTGTTAGTCTTCCATCCACAGTTTCTCATCACTAACCTGAGATATGACTTAAACAAGGGCAGCTCTGCTGGGAGAACCTCACGTTTCTCTTTTTCTCCTTTCATAATTTATCCTCCAAATACCTGACTCTCATAATCTTATACTAACATTTCTGACTCAGTTGTTCTCAACCCTAGGAATGGAAAAGTTAAAAACACTGATGCCTACCTATAGCATCAGAGATTCAAATATAAGAGGTCAGAGTGGGGCAAAGGCATTGTTATTTTTAACATACTATTTTCCCATTAACATAAATTTTTATCTTTTTTTCTGATAAATTACTTGTTCAGGGCTATTCTCAAAAGCAGAGACTTAGGTGTTACTATCCTTGTGTGTACAGTGTTCCAGGCCCTGGAGCAGGAGCTCAGCAGTTGTTTATTACCTTACAGTAGCCACACAATTTGGTCTTCCCAGGACAGACCCAACTTCTACCCATTGTTCTGGAGTTTCATTTAATTAGCTACCCTGTCCTTTTCATTTTCAAAAGTGTCTTACTTTGTACAATGAATTATATTGTCCCCCTAACCATAAGGGTACCTAAAGATTTGAAAATTAGTGTGATGGGCTGAATTTTGTCCCCCCACAAGTTCATATGTTGATACCCTAAACCCCAGTACCTCAGAATGTGACTGTATTTGGAGATAGGGCCTTTAAAGAGGTGATTAGGTTAGGATGAGGATCTAATCCAATATGACTGGTATCCTCGTAAGAGGAAATTTGGACGCACAAAGTGACACTAGAGCTACATGTACACAGTGGAACAACCACGTGAAGACACAGTGAGAAGGCTGCCATCTGCAAGCCAATGAGAGGGGCCTCAAAAGGAACCAATCCTTGCTGGGACCTCCAAATTCCAGAATTGTGAGAAAATAAATTTCTGTTGTTACCTATTCTGTGGTATTTCATTATGGCAGCTCTGGCAAACTAATATACTTAATAAAATATAAAGAAAGTAAAACCAATCTAAATATTGTTTCCTAAGTATTCCAACCCTCCAAGATGAATACATTTTCCTAAAAATTCACTGTCTTAATTTTAGATCTTTTGATTTCCTCAAATGTACTATAAAAGGCTTGCCTTAATGTCCTCAGAGGATGTGTTTAGCTTTCATACACTCTGAGTCTATAAGATTGTTCCCAGGTGGAAAACTGAGGCACCTGTTGCTCTGGTAGCAAATGAGATGTTGACAATAAACACTGTATAAGGTTATAATGGATAAGACACAGTTCCTGACCACAACGAACCATCTAGATCTGTGGTCCCCAACCCCCCAGCCATGGCCTGTTAGGAAGCAGGCTGCACATCACCACCTGAGCTCCACCACTACACGCACACACACACCCCTCACCCTTCTGTGGAAAAGTTGTCTTCCGCGAAACTTAGGAACCAGACCACACAGCAGGAGGTGAGCAGCCTGCAAGCAAGCAAAGCTTCATCTGTATTTACAGCCACTCCCTATCGCTCACATCACTGCCTTGGCTCTGCCTCTCCCCTCCTCTCTCCCAACCCCGTCAGCGGAGAAATTGTCTTCCATGAAACTGGTCCCTGGTGCCACAAAGATTGGGAACTGCTGATCCAGATGATCTAGAACCATTCCATCTCCATGCAGCAAGTGACTGGTAAAGTGACTTTTATAAAGGCTCAGAGCAGGGACACTAAGCCAGCCTGGAGGAGAGTTTAAAATAGGTTCCTGTGCAAGGGTCAGCCAGACTGACTTTTAATGGGTAAAGAGGAGCACACCCGGTGAAAGGAGGTGGAAGGACAGGTATTCCATGCAGAAGAAACAGGGTAAACAACAACAACAACAAAAGCAGAGGTGAAAAAGAAATCGTATTCTTCCTAGTGCCTTTCTAACCACCCCCACCCTTGATTTTAAATCCAGTCATTTTCCTCTGCCCACAGAGGTCATAGAGTACAACTGCTATCCATCATATTTTTTAACCCTTTAAATATTGGAGTGCTTACGAATTACAAATTCTGTACTTTCAGTTCTTCTTTCCCAGGTTAAGAAGTAACATCAGTCCCTCCAGGCTCTTCTCTAAACTTTAAACCCAGTTCATGCACTCACCACTTCACCAGTGTGCACACACAAACATGCACACACACGGGCACAGGCCAAGAGGGCCTTCGGTTCACCGAAATGCTCTTAAATTTAAGAGAGTATGTCCATGTTGTCCTCCCACAAAATACAGATTAAGGTCACATCCATCACATGGCCTTATGAACCATCAAATCATCAGTGTATTTCCTTCACTAGATAGAAAGCGAAAGAATCAAAGACCAATACAGATCAGTCATTCTGGTGACATTGAGAGGAGGTGTATTCCCTTCTCCATCACTGAAAAGTGAATTAATAATCTTGCCATTTGTGGGTGTTTGGAAACATCAAAGAACTGAAATAGATCAACCCCACTGATCTGGGATGAATTTCTTCCAGGAAACACCATGGTTCTTCTAATCCTACATCAAGGCATAAATACAACAGACCTTGTTTTCCACACAGATTCCTATTTCTTTCACACCCAAGCATATGCTAAGAGCTCTCAAGCAACACTCTTCCTCCATCTCTGGGAGGCGTCTTAAACATTTTTAGCTTCCCGAACACAAAACAGAGGAGGATCTGTTTCTTTACTCAGGGACAATCATCTTCAACTGCTTATTTATACTGCAAATAGAAACCTATGGATTTAAATGAACATATTTTCAGTCTAAAAATGGCATCTGCATTGCCATAGTTAAAAGGTGTAACAATTGTGTTTGACAAACAATCATCCAGGAAACCCTGTGTTGCTTTGCAATGTTTAAGCCAAGTGCTCATTGTAATTAGAAGGTGACTTGCATTGAAGAACTGAGGAAGAACATCAGCCTACTGAACTAAAGGGACCACATGTAGACAGAAAATACCAGAAATGATAGTGAAAAGGTAGCTAAAAAGTAATGTCTTATAACATATAAACAATGAATCAATCCCCTTTGAAGAACCTAATAAGAAATGAGTGATTGAAAGTCTAGAACTGTGTGGTATAATATAGTAACAACTAACCATACATGGCTATTGAAGTTAATTAAAATTAAATAAAATCAGAAATTCTGTTCTTCATTTGCACTAACCACATATTAAGAGCTCAAAAGTCACATGTGGCTAGCTGTTGCCAAATTGGGCAGCATGGATAGACGAAATCTCCATCATTACAGAAAGTTCTACTGGGAAGTCCTGGTCTACAGGGTCCTGTTTGACTATTGGGTTAATATTGTGTTGATCATCGAGCCCTGAAGAAAGCATGCCTGCCGAATGGAACGATTAATCCATGGCAGGAAAAATATAGTGGAAAGGGGGGGAAAATGCACTCCTGGAAGGGGTTAATATGATATATTATTGACGTTAGTGTTACAAGAAATGTAAGTAGACAAGTGGAGAGGTTTTGAGCTAAAATTAAAAGGAGTTAATGAATACTGTTACTTGAAAACCTCACTACTTCCTTTTATACATTCATAAAACAGACCAGCCTCTCTTTATCTGTCAGTGGCTGATTGGATTTCATTGATCATCCCTCAAATAGTATTCAACCATCACTCAGTTCCTGCCCCCAATGTTCTACTGTCATAACATTTTTTAACATGTATTTAAATAAATAGAACCCTAATCAAAATAGAAAAAAATGCAGACTCTTTCCATTTTACAAAAAAAAGGCAAGAACTTTATTTTAAACAAATCCTCAGTTGTGTGTTACACCATGTCCATATCTAAATCAAAAATGATAATGATAATTCAAAGGAAACAGAGGGCTTCATAAAAGCACATTATGCAAATATTACTCTTGGCCAATGCTTTAACTAAATACACAGTGGATATGAAAGGTACAGTATGGCACTTAAATAAATAAGAGCAAAGAGAAGTTAATATATTCACAGTCCAAAGCAATAGGTTTTTGAACCTTTGGTATATGTCTCAAATAAGCATCTGTAAACACGTGTTAGCCAATAGTGTTTAGTTCCAGGTTTTTTAAGCCAGTGATTGTGTGTGTGTGTGTGTGTGTGCATGTGTGTGTATATTTCAAAAATAACTGATAAAATAATAAATTGGGATTGACATGGGCTGATTAAGGTCTCTGGTGTAAGCACACAGGTAAATTCAAACCATGGCAAAATGACGTGCATCTGTGTTGCACGACAAAACTATGTAAGAAAATAAGTGAGATACACCAGTTGGAAATTCTGTGGCTTGGGTAGACACCCTCAATGTTAACAAAAAAAAACTTTTTAATGTTATCCAAAGTCCACAAGCTAGAAGGCAGAAATATCCTGAAGCTCATTAACTACACACTGAACAGTGCAACAACCATCTCACAAAAGTGTTTTAGTTGCATATTGCAATTCCCTCCCTCCACCCATCCCCCATCCCCCATCCCTAATAAACAGCACCAGTGCAGTTTGAGTTAGAAAACTGGAAATATTGAGACATTCCCAAGGTTTTCATATTGACTAAGGACCAGTCAGATAGGGCTCTAATGGGAACTTCTTCCATGGCCATTCTCCAAAAAGCACCCCATGTAATTCCCTCTAGCTTGCAAATAAGGTCTAATGTAAGGCCAGATTCAGAAAAAAGCTGGCATGCTATCCTGGGTTGAGGAAAAGGGGCATGCTGGTGGGGGATATACATGAAGGATGCCTCAAGGATGTTTGTCCTGCAGCCCAGGATAAAAGGATGTGTTGAGATAGGTCACAAATTTTGTATCAATGAAGTATTTGACTCACGCCATTCACCAGGATACAGAGCTCAGCAGAGCTAAGTCCTACTTGGTAGCAGTGCAAGTCCACTGTTATCAGGATCAGGCGGGGCTGTGAGTAGAGAGGGCCCAGAGAAGTCCAACTCATCCATCTCATCACTTTACCCAATTGTCTCTGTGGAACCAATGATGTGACATGTGGTAATGGTTCTACTTTTTCTCCGTTCCCACCGGTGCAAGATCTTCTCTTAACCAGCCTTATCTAACATCTTAGTGGTGAGAGTCACATAAATGAGGGCAGATACAGCCACCTCTGGGCAGTCCTCTGCTTTGGGGCACTTGTCATCCCCCAGGGCTTCCCAAAACCTGCCCTCTCACACATAGGCAGAGTCACTAGACTGAGTCCTGCCAAAATTGGGAACACTGACCCTGGGCAGGTCCTTGTTACGGATCTCATAGACTGACTTCCTCTTGGCCTGGGCCCCTCGCACAGCCAGCTTGATCTTGCGCCATCCCAGATGGTTGAGTTCAGCCAGGTTGAGCACAACACAGATGCCACTCACAGCAAACATGAACACTAGAAAGACGGTCTTCTCAGTGGGCCGGGACACATAACATTCCACCTCCTTAATGCAGGGGTAGCGGTTACACTCATATAACCCTGGGACGCTAAAGCCATAGAGAAAGTATTGACCCACCAGAAACCCAATTTCCAGGGCATTTCGGAACACCACTTGGATAATGTAGAAGCGGGAGATGCCTTCCTGTCTTCGAAGCTTGGATTTTGATGCAGTGCGCAGCCCTGATGAGTGTGGAGTCAGCTCCTTAACCTCTAAACAATCTGGCTCCGTTTCCTTATTGGTGCTCTCTGTGTTCTGCAGCACCCCATTGACAATGGCATTTTGCAACTTCTTATCTTCTCGTTTGCCCCCACCAGTGCCCCCGCCCCCAGTTCCCCCAGGACCCCCCATAGACTCAGGGGGGTCTCTGTCCAGGGCCAGAAAGACAGTTGAGTAGCGGCGTTCTCGCTGCTTGGCAGACTGGTGCACGGAGTAGGTGATGAAGCAGAGACTGGGTGTACACACCATTATGATCTGGAAGACCCAGTAACGTATGTGGGAGATGGGGAAGGCGCGGTCATAGCAGGCCTGGTTACAGCCGGGCTGCAGGGTGTTGCACACAAACATGGTCTGCTCATCATCGTACACCGTCTCCCCCACAATGGCCACAATGAGAATCCGGAAGATCACCACCACAGTCAACAGGATCCTGAGCAGAGGAAGAGGGAGGGAGAGAGGTTCTCACGGCTGCGTCACTAACAGGAAATCCCTGCTCCTCCCTTCCCGGTTCTAGTGTTTACTAGTCCTTTGCCTGGGGAGCTGTCCATCCTGCGTGGTACTGAACTGGGGATCTGGGAAACCTTTTTGTCTCTTCCTTTACTGCTGCACTGCTGGGTGCTGATAGGCTGGGAACACTTCCTATTACAAGGATCCCAGGTATACACATCTCCAAACACTGGACATAGTCTACTTGCAATAGATAGATTTCATCTCTATAAATGGAATTATAGAGACACAAAACACATCTTCACTCTGGATATGGCAAATGCACACAGAATGCCTGAACAGATAGAGCATGTTTCAAAGTCTACGCAGGGTCTGTACATAACTTCTCCACGTGTATATTTAGTTTGTATTTAATTTATCCTCGATATGAATATTAAACTTAATGCTTTATATAAACAGATGGCTATGAATACATATTCATGTGTATGTGAATATATACGAAGGTAGACAGCTATAGACACACAGAAATGTCAATTGGGAATGTAGGCTCTGTAAGTTTTAACAGCCAGATATTAACACATATTTGTTGAGAAAAGATGCATCTGCTCTGAAGAGCAAATCCATCTCCCCATTTGCCCTTCTCTGTCCAAATGCAATCCTGCCTTCTTTGTAGATTCTATTTAGGGAACCGGATGGAGATTGGCTCTGACTCTGGAGAGTGGGGGGACCAAAGACTGAGCCAACAACTCCTTTTCTGATGTGGGAAGAGTGAATTCCCCAGTGGTGCTTCATAGGGAAGGGATTGGGGAGCTGGTCAGGAGTAGCTGGAGGAGGGGGGGCATCGCCGCGCACCGGGTAATCCCTCCACTCCGGGGAACACCGTCGCATTGACTGAGGACGATGGGGAGCAGGCAGAGGACCAGCTGAGGGCTGGGGGCGGGGGGCTCAGTCCGGACGTGAGAAGGGACTCCCGGGGACCGCCCGACGGGGCCCGCTGAAGGCCGGCTTGGCGCCCTTACCTCCCGATCATAGTGGAGTGCTGCTGCACCGCGGCTTCCAGCAGCCTCTCCAAGATGGTCCATTCCCCCATCGCTGTGCATCCGGAGGCAGCAGACAAAGACTGGGCAGCACCGGGCACGTTCCCGCTCCCGGCCCCTCCCCGGGCCGCACCTCCCGACTGGGAGCGAATTGCCTCCCAATTAAAAAAACAAATTTTTTTTAAAAATCCACGAATCCCCCCTCCCCTTTTATTGTACTTAAAAGAGGGAAATGGGGAAAGAAATCCAAGTGCGTCCCGACTGATGGGGCAGTAGGCGCCGTCCGGAGAGCTGGCACGAACCTCCGGCGCCGTCCGGGGGTCGGGTGTGGGTCCCGCGGATGGCGGGACGAGGGGCGGGGCGGGAGTGGCAGAGTGCAGGTCCGCGAGCTCTCGCCCGCGCGCGCAAGGTCTCTGGGCGCCGCTCTCCGCAGCAGGTTGCGGGCCGGAGAGGGTCCAGGCACCTCCGCGCTTGCTACTTCGGGGGGCACCTGGCGCTCCCGCGCTGCAGCCTGCGAGGGGCCGGGGCGGAGCGCGCGGAGCCGGCTGCCGGGCTCGGGAATCCGCGGCCGCCGCCTCTAATCCGCCCTTAAGTAGTCTCCGCCTGCGTCACGCCAGGTCGGCGGAGGGGAACAGAGCGCGGCGTGCGGCTGTCGCTGCGCGTTGGAGCCGGAGGGGCCAGGGACGCGCGCGGGGGGAGAGGGCAACAGTCCTGGGGACGCGGCGGGGAGTGGGGCGATTTCGAAAGGAAGAACTGCAGCACCCCTTGGGGCTTCTCGGGGCGTCCAGGTAACCTCACCTGACTGCCAGACCCCAGCAGGAGGAGGGGAGCTGGGAGCAGACGCGTGGGTGAGTGGGGAGGGGCGTGAGTAGATAGTTTATCTTCTCTCCGGTGCATCCCTCACCTTTTCGCTCTTTGCCTTGGGGAGACAAGTGAAATTCCTTCTCCAGATGGAGATGCTGGTTGGGGGAGGATTGGTGGGGTAGACAATGGGGGCGCTTTTAAATCTCCCTTGGAGAGGACAGCGTGGCTCAGAGTGAGGCTGCCTTCGGTGCCTCTGTGGATCCGATACCGGGGTGGGGAAGCCTTGATGCAAGTTCATTTAGGCTGAAGTGTAAATGCAGGTGTGAAGCTGCCCTGAGGATAGGGCTCTGGGTACAAGCGTGTACCGAACAGGTGCCCAGCTGTGAGCGAGTGGAGTGGCCATGGTTAAGGTCTCGCTTCCTTCTGCGCAAACCCAGATGCTCGGCTATATATTTTTTTTATTTTTATTTTTTACTAATGGGAGGAGGGGGTACTGCTCAGATGAACTGTGGTCTAATCTGAATTTGAGACCCAGTATTCTGCTAGCAGAAACAGAGCTACTCACAACCGCACCCCAGCCCCACTTTCCTTATTGGGCCTTGGCTTTCTCCCCTCAACCAGCAGATCCTGGTTTCTGCTTTTAAATTTACATTTTGTTTTCAGTTCTGTCTAGAGCACCAGACTGCTAATTAGCTCAGGGGTCAGTATTAGGAGACACTGTAGTTGGAAGAGTTTCATATAAATGTACCAAAAGCACAATGGGAAAGTCGTTGTCATCCTTTTAAAAATACAACTGTGGAAGGGTTGCTAACTCATCTTAGGCGTATAACACAGCCTTAATTATCCACAGGGATCATAGCACATATGTGTATTACATAAGCCACGCCACCATGAGCCTTCAGTTCTAGAACCAATGAGGTGGTTGGGTAGCTGGTGGCCCTGCGATTGGGAGGAAGGGTGCAGAGCGTGGGCTTGAGTTCACTCACAATGCACTTTTGCATAAAATGATGTTTAAAGAAGAAACCCACACTTCAGAACCAGTGGGATCACTGAGATCCTCTCCTAGCACTGATACCTTTACCCCCAAGAAAGCAGCTTTTCACTGGGAAGGAGTAAAAGAGTCTACTAACAATGCAAAATGGTATAAGGTGTAAATAAACATTGGGGCTAAGGCAGGCATTTCTTATTTTCCTTCTAAACAGGGAGGAGGTGCAAGGGTGGGGAAGGGGGAACATCCTATTATCCAGTTAGCTTCCAGATGGAATGGTGATCCCCAACTCAAACTTGGTATGTTTTCCCAGCCTTCCCTCCTACCCCCTTAGGCCCTGGGTCCCTGTGTTGGTACCTTCTTTGGCAGGCAGACACTTGTGGAGTAAAGGATCTTAGACAAGGAGTGAATGAGTGAGAAAGTCCCAAGAGAAAACTGTTTAACATCTTTAGATTTCCCGAAATGGGCTGCACAACTCGAAATCATCACGGTCTATACTTTGGCTTTCCCAAACCCTTGACGATTGTGATCCTAAGAATGTAGATTGAAGGAAATACGTTTTAAATGTTCTCAATGGTGCAATTTTCAAGCACTAGGCTATGACAAAATTGTTGATCATTAATTTATTATTTTGAAATATACTTTAATATGCCACATAGATTCAACATGTAAACACATGTGTGTACGACATAGGTATATAAACACACAAAGATACCTATATATAAAACCTATATTTTAAGACATCTATTTGTCCAAGTAGCCTCTTTTTAAATAAAAATCTTATTTTTTACCACATTTTCAAAACAACTATTTTTATTAACCATTCATAAGTTGTTTCACACTTACTATATTGTGCTTCCTCTTTTGAGTCCCATCAACTCCATTTTTAATTGATAATTTGTCCTGATAATGCTGCATTAAATATGAAATCGTTCTGTATAGAGCTGGGCATCTCTGAGTTTCCTCAGAGCATTATCTCATCTTGCTAGATTCTGACTGTTTCAGTTCTCCTCTGGTTAAAGATCCCCACTTAAGTCAACTGGGAAGTTCTTTTCATCTCTTATTTAAAACCTATTCTACTCTATTAAAGTAGTGGTTTGGGATGAAAAATAGAATACTCATAGAATAAACTTTGATGTTCATTAGACCATCTAGGGATGTTCATTAAAAATACAGATGCTGGGTTCCCATCCCAGACCTGCGAAATTAAAACCTGTGAAAGCAAGGTTTAGGTACTGGCATTGTTAACAAATTCTAGTCAGTGGCTCTGCTAACAAAATTTGAAAATTTTTACTTCCATGAGTTTTAGCACAGGAATGAATCCTAGAGATCAGGAAATCTCATCTCCTTTTTTCATAGATGTTGAAACTGACCCAAAGCTTAGGTGGCTTGCCTAAAGTCAAACAGATAGCAAAGCTAAAAGCTATGAATAAAGCAGTATTAAGAACCCTAGAGAAGAATACTAAAATAATTTTAAAAGATGAAAAATGTGATCTTTGAGTAAGAAAACGGGAATTAAAGTGGTTCAGCTCATGGGGATAGAGTCACTTGCAAGCATCTAAAGAAACGTAATATCTGAGTTGTTGGCCTTGCAAATCCATGTCTTACCAGAGCAGGGAAATGTTCTCCACATCTAGATGGAAAAACTGCAAAGGGCATGGTTAAATATTCTAATACAGGGAGAGAATGTAGAGTTACTAACAATGATCCCATTTATTACACGGGTGTGTCTGGATTTGCTCTTATCCTTATGTATGCTTAAAACTTCATTTTCTTCTCAACCAGATTCCCAAATGAACCTTTTAGCTTTGCAGCTTCAAATATTTGGTAAATGAAACCTCATAGAAACTTTGTATGTGTTGTAAGAATGAAAGTTAGTCTACTGACCTCTATTCTACTAGACTGTAAATTCCTGGAAGGCAGAGGACATGCCTCATATAGCATGGTACTTTCCATAGTGTCTTTAGCATTGTGGAAACTCCAGCATGTTTGAAGGCAACTACTCCAGCTCCCTATTCCCCTCAACGTGGGAGAACTGCACTTTCCTTGAGTAGTGGTGTGTCCTGGCTGTCCTCCACAACTGTAAGTGATGTTCAAGCAAGAGAGGAGAAAGGGGCTCTCTTTCTAAGTGAAAGTCCCTCCACACTTGGGATAGCCTGGACCCTGCAGTAGAAAGCCATCTTGCTAACCACCAGCCCTCTGCTCCCACGTCCATTCTTCTCTCACCACTGTGGTGCCAACGCCGACTAAACTAACCCAGGGAACACTGCTGAGCATTCAAGGCGTGGGCTGCAGCATCAGAGAGGCGGCCTTGGAAAGCCAATTGCAGCCCTGGATACATCTGCCCTGGGAAGCGCCAGCATCTGTAGCCTCCTGGGATTTGTGAGGCTTGCGTGGGACTGCATTCGGTTTGGGATTGGTCTCTGTGTTGAAGTCCTCTACATTTCATTCACAAACAGCTAGGATTAACTGAGCTTTATCTCCCCCAGTGGCCTACATACATCTGTTTCCTAATGAAACCATCAAATTGTCTTCTTAAGGGGCAAACCCATCCTGTATTGTGAGCCTTAAAAGAACATAACTGGCAGATGGAATCTATTCCTCTACTTTTTTACAAAGTGATTTTTCTCTTTCTTTTTTCTTTTGTATTTCCTTCTCTGTTTTTAAACCTCAGCTCAAATGTTTAGGGAAATACCTTTGTTTTTGCTGTTTATACAAATTTATAAAGTAATATTTCGAAAGGAAGTAAAGCCGTCCAATCTACTAATCTTAAGTAGCCCTAAATAGGGTGGCTTGCTTTGTAGCTAAGGACTCTCCAGAGCCTGTTACCTTCAGAATTATTCTGCAATCTCATGGACTCAAATGCCAAACCATACGTTAGCCCCAAGAAACTATGTATCCAAATGGTGGAGGAAATCTAACATCTTCTGCCTGCCAGTCCTTTGAATAAAAGGGTATGTATCCCTTTAAAAAAATCGCATGTACAAATTCCCCATTCCCCACCCACCTCGTATATAGAGAATATACCTATGTGTAGTAATATCTCAGGGATTAACGTAATATGGTATTGTGGTCAAAACAGATGTGTGAAATCACAGCAAATAAATTAACGCTCTGTTAAGAATCAAATCAGCCCCGCTGACACATAATCTTTCACATTTATGTCAAGTCGTGATTCCCATTCACATCGAGAGCTTCCCAGGGGGGCTCATTAAACCTGCATGGCGAGATTTCTTTTAAGTCAATGCTATTCAAAAGTCATTCAGTTACACTGCAGAAGAGCCTGCCTGCGGTCTGGGCACGCTCCTCTTCACGCTTTCATTGTCGCTGTCCAGCCGGAGTCTCCGCCAGGCTGGATATAGTTGGGCTTCCTGCTGAGTGCCTTTCCAGTCTGCATGAAAGAGATGAGGAAATTGCAGGGGAGATGCATGTGAGTAGAACCTGCCCTTGACAGAAGTGTTAGGCTGGGAGAATATATTTCAGTTCCCATCCTGCACTTTTACGTAAGAGTGTGCTGCTAGAAGTTAGAGCTAAAAGTTGGATCCATCCTGATGCTTCCTATCGACAGCCAAGATTATTACGTGGAATTGGTATGCTTCCCAAAGGAGCCTTCTCTGAGATCAGGAGCTTATTATTCTCAAGGCTTTTTTCTTGCTTTCATAATTATACGTGGGTTCCCCTGGTTGCCTGGTATCTTGACCTCCCGAAATTCAGCCAGTTTCTGTTTTTGCCAGAATCCTGGGGCTCAGGCATTGCTCAGCCCAGAGGCTTTTGTGTTTTTTCAATTCTTGTCAACCTACCTGCCTTCTAATCACTCTTAGGCACCAACATTCAAATGAGGTATGGAGAGCCTCTTATTTCTGCAGCTGGGTGGGACTGGACAGGGGCTACCAGTCACTCATCACCCACCACATGCTCAGTCAGGGGTTTGTCAAGAGCATGGACCCCAACTTGCCTATGTGATCTGGTTCAGTCTTCTCTGACCTTCAGATCCTCACCCCAAATTTCTTTTTGATATAGTCTCATCATTGCACCTTGACTATAGACTGGCCTTGATAAAATCTCCCACACCAGGAATTCACTTTGAATCCACATCCTTGGCCATGGCACGGTGGCTGACGCCTGTAATCCTAGCACTCTGGGATGCTGAGGTGGGAGGATCGCTTGAGGTCAGGAGTTCAAGGCCAGCCTGAGCAAGAGCAAGACCCCTGTCTCTACTAAAAATAGAAAAAATTAGCCGGGCATGGTGGTGCATGCCTGTCCTTCCAGTTACTCGGGAGGCTGAGGCAAGAGGATAGCTTGAGCCCAGGAGTTTGAGGTTGCTGTGAGCTAGGCTGACAGCTGGGCATCAGAGCGAGACTCTGTCTCAAAAAAAAAAAAAAGAATGCACATCCTTTTGACCTTTGAGTCTCCCACCATCATGCCTCACCGACCCCCTGCCCCTTATTCCACCATCATAAAGGAACATAATCGGATAAACGAGCGCACACCAGGGTGTTAATAACTGATAACCAGTTAATGTATTATCCAGCTTAGAGGAATTATCCTCATTTAAGTTGCAAAGCCTTCATCCAAAGAAATGAAGTTTTCTAGGTAGTTTTCCAACACTGCACATAAGGAAAGAATAGCTATTTGGGGGCAAGAGATGTCTTGAACCCTCCCAAATAACACCACACAAGCACCTACGTCTTTTATTGATCTATAAAGTGGTCCTGCTTGTCTAAATACAGGAATTACACACATGTGATGGTTCTT
Source organism: Indri indri (assembly GCA_004363605.1). Classification (NCBI taxonomy): domain Eukaryota; kingdom Metazoa; phylum Chordata; class Mammalia; order Primates; family Indriidae; genus Indri; species Indri indri. The sequence goes on from RJWJ010000591.1 coordinate 48,783, forward strand.
AAACTTTAATACACCTTGGAATCACCTGGGGACCTTTGAAAAATCCCAGTGCCTGAGCTATACCCCAGACCAATTAACTCAGCATTCTGGAGATGAGATCTATACTTTAGTATTTTTTCCTTAAAAAAACTCTCCAGGTAATTCTAATGTGCAGTCAAGTTTGAGCACTAATGCAATAATATACACTACCAACTACTTAGGCACAACAGCCCTGCAGGGCTCCAGTAAAACAGGCTTTCTCTTCATGCTAGGAATGGTGCTTCTGGACACAAAGCCAGAATTTCATTCTGAAAATGTGTTCATGTGGTTCTGTAAGTACTTAATATAATCCATACCAGTTAAGTAGTTAGTCGCTAAACTGCAAACACCCATCTCATTTCATCTCAGTCCACTCCTGGCCATCTGGTCCTCTGTATTCCCATTACTGGGCCATGTGTGTATTAATGAAATGATTGTATCCGATTACATCTTTTATTCAGAGCACAAGAACAGTCCATCTATTTTGTTCTCCAGCATCACTGTTTCTGTCATGATGTCAATAATTAAGTTTTTATATTTCATACAGAGGTAGATGGTCTTCCATTAAGGTAAGGAGTATAAGTCAAATATTTTTGCTTACAGTAAAATTTCAATGTTGTTGCTTGGTATCTACAGGATAGATATTTCATTCAAAAGCATAGAATTTCCCATGTCAGATACTTGTTAGTGGCTTTCATTTTAAAATGTCTATCATATAGTTTGTATTAATTACCAAGTTGTGATGATAGGTATAGAAGAGGAATCACCTAAGAGCTGAACTAGTCACTTTTTTCCCTCTAATTTCCCTAAACTTTGTCTCTGCAACAGGTCAGATGATCAGAAAGCTGCATGCCTAGTTTATGTTATGCTGTCATTGCTTAGTGGAGTAGGGGATGGTGTGGAGGAAGGGGACTCACTTCTTAACGCAAATACTTACCACAGTCTTTCGTATTATTGTTGCAACCAAGACAATTCTCTTCCTAAGGAAAATTATAGGGCCAAATGTTCAAATAGAAAAGAAAATTTTCCATCTTGTGACCTCTGAATGAACAAAAATGACTGAAGGATGGATGAATGAGTGAATAGCATCAACTAATCACATTCTCTTCTATTCCTCTACTTTCCTGGAGTATACATTAAAAAATTGATAGCTGTTCATGGGTATCTAGTGTGTGTATACATGCATTGCTACAACCAAATTCTCCCAACCCATTAATATTTGATATTTGCATATATAGATTCTTAGCTCTCTCGTTCATTCATTTTTTCAATGAAAATGTATTGATTGCCTGCTATGTGCCTGGAAGATATAGTAGTAAGCAAAATAATATGGTCCCTGACCTCATGGAGTTTAAAACCTAGTAGGAGAGACATATTACTATTTATTCTAATATTAATTAATCAAATAATCTCAAATATTAAAGTGTAATTTTAAAACTGTGATAAGTAACTACTAATGGATAGCTCTGAGATATGTAGCCATAAGTATATAATGGGGCAAGGAGGAGCTGACCTACTTTGTGGGGAAAAGGCAGGGGGTGAAAGGCATTCTTTAGCTGAGATCTAAAGGAAAAGTAAGCCAAGTGAAAGGGGTGGAAGAGGAGCTTTCTGAGCTGCAGGAACAGCAGTAATCAGGCCCTAGGGTAGGGGAGAGTAGCACATTCAAAGAATTGCAAGGTCTCTGTGGTTGATTCACAGCAAAGAGGAGAGAGATTTGAGACAAGGCTGGAGAGGCAGGCAGGGGTTGGATCAAGGAAGGCTTTATAAACTAGGGTAAAGATGTTGGCGCTTTATAAACTAGGGTAAAGACATTGGCATTTTTCCTAAGAGTGATGTGCAACATTGAAGGCATGTAAGAGGGGAGAGGCAGGATTAGGTTTGTTTTTTAAAGCTCAATCTATTTGCATTATGGTGATAATAGATTGAAGGGGGTTGGCAAGAATGAATGCAAGAAAACTGGTGATGATACTAACACTGCTGGTTGGTTATACTCAAGTACAAGGGTAGCTTTTGGAGATATTGCATGTTCAGTTCCAGAGCACCACAATAAAGCAAATATGAAAATATAGTGAGTCACATGGATGTTTTTAGTTTCCAGAGCATATAAAATTTACATTTTCACCATACTACAGTTTATTAAGTGTGGAATAGCATTATGTCTTAAAAACGAATTTACATTAATTTAAAAATACTTTATTGCTAAAAAAATGCTAACGATCATCTGAGTCATCAGCAAGTCATAATCTTTTTGCTAGTGGAGCGGCTTGCTTCCATGTTGATGCCTGCTGACTGATCAGGGTGGTGGTTGCCAAAGGTTGGGGTGGCTGTGGCTTTCTTAAAATCAGACAAAAATGAGGTTTGCTACATCTATTGACTCTTCCTGTCACAAAAAAATTTCTCTGTAGCATGCAATTCAGTTCGATAACATTTTACCCACCGTAGAACTTCTTTCGAAATTGTAGTCAACCCTCTCAAACCTTGCCAGTGCTTTATCAACTAAGTTTATGTAATATTCTAAATCTTTTATTGTCATTTCAACAATGTTCACAGCATTTTCACCAGGGGTAGATTTAATCTCAAGAAACCACTTTCTTTGTTCCTCCATAAGAAGCAACTCCTCTTCTGTAAAGTTTTATCATGAGATTGCAGCAATCCAATCACATCTTCAGACTCCACTTCTAGTTCTCTTACTGTTTCCACTACATTTGCAGTTATTTCCTCCACTGAAGTCTTGAACCCATCGAAGTCATCCATGAAGGTTGGGATTAACTTCTTCCAAAATCCGGTTAATGTTGATATTTTGACCTCCGCCCATGAATCACAATGTTCTTAGTGGCATCTAGAATGATGAATCCTTTCTGAAAGGCTTTCAATGTACTTTTCCCAAATCCATCAGAGGAATCACCGTCTATGGCAGCTACAGCCTTACTAAACATATTTCTTAAATAACAAGACTTGAAAGTTGAAATTACTCCTTGATCCATGGGCTGCAGAATGGATGTTATGTCAGCGGGTATGAAAACATTAGTCATCCTGTACATCTCCATCAGAGCTCTTGGGTGACTAGGTGCACTATCAATGAGCAGTAATATTTTGAAAGGAATCTTTTTTTCTGAGCAGTAGATCTCAACACTGGGCTTAAAATATTCAACAAACCAGGCTATAAACAGATGTTGTCATCCAGGTTTTGATGTTCCATTTATAGAGCACAGAGGGAGTAGATTTAATATAATTCTTAAGGGTCCTGGGATTTTTGGAATGGTAAATGAGCATTGGCTTCAACTTGAAGTCACTGGCTACATTAGCTCCTAACAAAAGAGTCAGTCTGTCCTTTGAAGCTTTGAAGCCAGGTATTGATTTCTCCTCTCTAGCTATGAAAGTTCTAGATGGCATCTTCTTCCAATATAAGGCTGTTTTGTCTACCTTGAAAATCTGTTGTTTAGAGTAGCACCTTCTTTGATGGTCTTAGCTAGATCACCTGAATAACTTGCTGCAGCTTCTCCGTCAGCACGTGCTGCTTCACCTTGCACTTTTACGTTATGGAGATGGCTTTTGTGGAGGCTAAAGCTACTCCATCTTGAATAATAATCTGCCATGTTGACTTCTGATTAACCCCAGTTCCGGGAATGCCTAACAATCTTGATGGTATCATAAACATGTACTTACCACAGATCCTGCCCCTAGGCAAATTCTCCTGAAGTACACATACCCTTTCCCTATGGTATATAAGCCCTGTGCAGGAGGTGGGCAGTGGTTAGAGTCTGGGGATCCACCGTCTGGCAATGCCAGAGACATGGCTTCTGTTTGTAGGTCCCTATTAAATGTCTCTTTCAGAGAAATTGGATTTGTCAGCCTCTTTCTTCAGCCTCTCATCTCCCTCCGCGGTTGAGGGTAAGTTCGCATATACCTCTTCACCGCACAACAGCTTCTTTCCTTAAACCTCGTGAACCAATCTCTGCTAGCTTCACATTTTCTTGTGCGGCTTCCTTACTTCTCTAAGCCTTCCCAGAATCGAAGAGTGTTAGAGCCTTGCTCTGGATTAGGGTTTGGCTTAAGGGAATGTGTGACTGGTTTGGTCATCTATTTAGACTACTAAATTTTTTTTCATATCGGCAATAAGGCTGTCTCATATTCTTATTATTCATGTGTTCACTGGAATAGAACTTTGAAGTTCCTTCAAGAATTTTTCCTTTGCATTTACAGCGTGGCTGACTGTTTAGCACAGAGGTCTAGCTTTCGGCCTATCTTGGCTTTGGAAATGCCTTCCTCACTAAGCTTAATCATTCCTAGCTTTTGGCTTAAAATCAGAGACATATGACTCTTCCTTTCACTTCCTTTCACACCTAGAGGCCATTGTAGGGTTATTAGTTGGCCGAATTTCAATATTGTTGTGTCTCAGGGAATAGGGAGGCCTGAAGAGAGGGAGAGAGATGTGGGAACAGCCAGTCAGTGGAGCAGTCAGAACACACACTACATGTATTGATTAAGTTCTCTGTCTTAGGTGGACAGGGTTCATGGTGCCCCCAAATAATTGCAATAGTAGCATCAAATATTATTGATTATAGATCATGATAACAGATACAATAATAATGAAAACATTTGAAATATTGCTAGAATTACCAAAATGTGACACAGAGACACAAACCGAGCACCTGCTGTTGGAAAAATGGCATTGACAGACTTGCTTGATGCAGGGCTGCCACAAACCCTCAGTTTTTTTTTTTTTAAAAAACACAGTATCTGTGAAGTACAATAAAGAAAAGTGCAATAAAATGATGTATGCCTGTAACATCCCTATGCACTTACCTTCCTTCCTATGAGGACTGTGTCTACACCAAAGAAATACCTCTCATATTTAACACTATCTACTGCAAGGAAAATGAGTTAGATGACTTCACAGGAACCATGTCAAACTCATAATGCTCTTTAATTATGTAGGAAATAAATAGGGCCTGATTATAATGACCAACATAAAAACCTCCATGATTAGTTGAATCTTAAGTGGCACTTACTAATTTTGATGATTCTTTCGATCATGCTTGTCTCTGAACAAATTGTGGAAAGTAGCCCCCGGCATCTAACAATTTCAAAGAAATGGTAAGAGTGGGCCCCCCGGTTAGGGAGCCAGGATCCTGGGCAGTCTTTTATTTTGCCTTAGAAACCCAGGTTTCACCTGGCTCTGATGAAGTTCACCACAGAACAAAGTCCAGGGAGAGAGTGGGGTTCTTTGCAGGAGAAAGAGTATGTTGAGATATTAATATTTGGGACTTTCTCTGGGACTTTGGCCATTTGTTTTGAATAACGTTATTTAAACAAGGCACAACTATCAAATAGGACTAAAGAAATCAATACTGCTGTTGATAAACAAATACTGATCAGAACAAAATAAAAGTGGTCTCCTTAAGAAAATATAAATTTACTCCAAATTTGATGCTGTTACTCAAATTATTTCTGAGGCTTCACTTTTGAAATTGTCTTCAGAGCCCCTTGTTAGCATGAAAGAAAATTCTCGTTACTTGAAAATCACACTTTAATCTTTTACTACAAGTTTAGATGAACCAGCTTGATTACTCAATTTATTTTCATTAGTGGATTCAAAATATGTATATTTTAATGAGCCTGAATTTAAAAGAGAGAGAAAAATGATTTGCACCTGTATCACATAGAGTTTCTTGGCAGCTGTGAGCTGGGACTCAGGTTCCCTCTGTTCTCCTTACAAGTTGGAAGGTTTCCTTGTGTTGACTGTTAACATCCAATGACTCTTGGCTATTTACAAAATCCAATCGCCCTTCAAAGAACGGGTTTGCCTTGACTGAACATATTTATAAACATGTTCACCAGCTCCAGAGAAAATCAGAACAAGCAGTGGGCAAGTTCCTAAACAGGCAGCGTCAGCATGCTGTAATGCATACAAGATCTTCCACGTGGTATGCTAGAGGAGCTACTTTGAAGTATGTGGTTATTCACCCTGTCAAGCACGTGTGTGTGTTGATAGGATGGAGCAGGTGTCCACCTAGGTATTTTGATGAATTGACAGGTCAGACTGGGTAGGTTCACCTTTCATTCAAAGTGTGTTTCCCAAGAATATTATTATCATAATAACAGCTTCAAAGACACCACCACCTTCTGCTTGCTTCATATCTTAGTATCTCAGCATTGCCAGAGCACCTTTCCTCCCTGGAAAAACTTATTTAATTTCTGATATGTTATTTATATAAAAACATATAAATTATTTGATTTAGAAGATCTTAGAACTATTATATATTCTAAAGTATTATTATACCTATTTTATATTTATCATTTAGTACAATCTTTAAAACTTCAAGAAATATGTATGAGAAAAATAAATTACCTAAAGCAAAAAGGTTATATACATATGTGCTGGATATGACAGAGAGATTTAATAGGCATTGTCTATGTTAGGAAGACAGGTTTCGTTTATTTGTCCCCGTCTTCCGTATAATTTCGTACATCTCGTCAATTACTGAAGAAATGTTCAAGCTACTGTTGGTTAAATGCATAAACTGCAAGAACACTACAATCCCTCAAAGGACCACTAAATGCATATCAATCCAGAGTATTTTTTAAAGTACTAATATCACTTTTAATCCTCATAACAATCCTTGAGTAGGAAGAATAGGTCGTTGCTAAACAGGACAAGGATGCCCAAAGATCTCTCTGCAGCCCGGAACTCTCTGCTAAGCTCCACGTGATTGCCCTACAGATGTCTAGAAGTCAAACTATTGAAAATAAGCCTCATTGTTTTCTTCCAAAATTCTCTCCTTTTCTGGCTGTCCCTCAGATCCATTCTCTGCCATTCTCTGCCCTGCTCTGTGTCCTGGGAGGCTGAGCTTTACAGATTGCAACTTTGGGTTTGCATTCAGGTTTGGCCAATGGGAAGCCCTGGCAAAAGAGTGATGGGTGGCAAATGTTTATGGCAGCACAATTCACTATTGCAAGGATGTGGAAACAACCCAAGTGCCTGTCAATTCATAAGTGGATTATTAAAATTTGGTATATGTACACAATGGAATATTACTCAATCATAAGAAACGACAGTGATCTACCACCTGTTATGCTTTCCTGGATTAAACTTAAGCCCATTATCCAAAGGGAGGTACCACAAGGTTGGAAGAATGGGCTCCACTTGTACTCGCCATCAAATTGGTACTAACTGATGAACACTAGGGTGCTCCCATGGCAGTAATACTCTCCAGGGATTAGGGGGATGGGGGGGTAAACCCGCAACTAAAGGACATGGGGAGCATTGTAAGGGGGAAGGGCATGCCTCTAACCCTGGCTTGGGTGAGGCAAAGACATAAAGTGTAACCATAATGTTTGTACACTCATAATACCCTGAAATAAAAAAAAAAAAGTTAAAAAAAAAAAAAAAGAATCAGCCAAAAGAGCTGAGAAGAAGAAAATCTTGCTTCGAGGAGAGGGAAACGGAGGGAGGAAAAGCAAGAGGGCTACTCCTTTCCATATCAAATCTCATGAGCTATTATATTTGACTCCTTATGAATTTCAAGGGTATGTGTGGCTTTCTTAAAAATAAAAGCTTTTAAAAAAAAAAAGATTGATGGGTGAAAGGGGAGTGAGGATACTTCTATTTCTTTCCCTTGTCCTTTCAAGCCTTTGGGTGGTAAAAGCTTCCTACTGTTGCCAGACCTTGGGAATTTCAGTAATTCTCATTGGTTCCCTTAAACCTGCCCACACATCTATAGAAAGTTCCTTCGTTGAAAAGTTTCTTCTAAAATCCCAGCTGAGTGAGTCATGTGTTCCCTGCTGGGACTCTGACTGAACTGCACCCATCCTTATTTAGTTTATTTTTATGCCGGCCTGATTGCGCAAAATATAACCTAATTGCTCGAGCTAGAAATCTGGAAGTCCACTCCTACTTCCTTACCCAAACATGAAGTTTTATGACCTGTTTATCCTCTAAATATCTCTAAAAACATTCTCCATTTCTCCTTTCCCTGCATAACTTATTGGTTCCAGGCCTTCCCAAAGAAGGTGCGATGTGCTCTCTGCCTGGAAAGCCTACCCCAGAGCCTCCTCCTTCTAAACCTTCTTCGTACTGCAGGTGGAGTGGTCTTTCTGTAATGAAGTCTGACCGACTTGTGTACAGTTCTTCAGTGGCTCCTGCAGTCTTCTGGGGAGGGCAGACTCATCGGCAAGCCCACAGGAGGGCGTCTTAGAATCTGGCCCGTATCTACCTCTCTGGCCTGGTTACCTGCCCTCTTCCCACACACTCCCTGCTGTCGTGCAGATCTCCGTGCAGTTGCCAGTGCCCCATCCTCTCCTGCATGTCCGTACTTTTACCTGTGCTCTTCCCTCCGCTGAGAATGCCCATCTTTCACCTTTCACCCTGGTTGCCTGGCTCAGGGGCTTCCTTTCCTGCTGTAACCTCAGAGGGGAGCTATGGCATGAATGAGGGCACGCCGTGGACAAAACGGTGCTGCAGAAAGGTCCCCCCTGCTCTCACAAGTCCAGACCAGCTCTTGCAAAGGGGAATTCAGGCAGAGATCTTAGCAGGAACAGTATAAGCATCCTTGGAAACTAAGCCCCCCTGTACAGCTCTCAAATCCATCTGCCTTTCTTCATCTCCATCACTAACCTCGTTCAGCCCACTTATCATTTCTTCCCCAAATAATTCATTAACCTCCTCTCGGGCCTCCCTGCCTCCAGTCTCATTCCCTCCAGTGCACCCTTCACGCAGCAGAGTGATCTTCCTGCAGTGCCAGTCCAGCCCTTTCTCTCCGATCTATGGTTTGCCATTAAGATAAAATTTAAAAGCCCAAACTGGCTTTTGTTTATCTTTTCAGTTTTATCTTTTACAGCTTCTCCTCAAATTTTAAGTTCTCGCCAGCCTGAACTAGTTGCAATTTCCCAATTGCACCATGGCTGGCGCTGTGCTTCAGGGCGTGGTGTGCGATGAGCCCTCTGCCTGGAAAGCCTATCCCACAACCTTCTCCTGCGCCTGATTGCTCCTGCAGACTCAGTCCGGTGCGCCCTCCAGGGACTCTCCTACCCCCGCCCCACCACAGCTTCTGTATTCGTGTTAGGTGCTCCTCCTAGCATATAATTTTCCATCCTTTACAATATTTTTTTCACCAATAGATTATAAGCTTATCCGGAGTAGGAATTGTTTTATTTTTTTAATTTTGTTCTGGTTTGGTTTTACTTTTATATCCTCAGTAGCTTGCATAGAGGCTCTGACATGCAGTAGGCACTTAAATGTTTGCTAAGTGAAGTTCATGAGTAGAGCAGCCATGGACACTGGTCCAGGAGTGAGAGATTAAGAGTCCAGGTTTTTCCACGGTTAACAGAAGCCATTTATTAGCCCTCTCCTCTGGCACCACCTTCTCCAAGAATCCTTCCTAACCTCTTCGTGTTTAGGGTTGGAGCACATGTTCCAAAGAGAGAATGACATGGGAGCACGAAAAATTTCAGCCTAAATCCTGCTCTGCAGCTAGTTTCTAGCTATACAACTAGAGTTAACTTACTTACCTTTTCTGAGAGCTGATTTCCTCCACCATAAAAGGCCGATAGTATCACTGGGTTGCTGGGAGCATTACATCACATATTACCTGGCACATAGTAAGTGCTCAATAAATGTTAGTCTCCATTCCTCCTTTGTGCTCCCTCAGCACCCTGTACACATCCCAGCGGCTTCCTTGTCTGCTTTCCTCCTTGGACTTGAAGTCAAAGATTGTGTCTTTTAGCTCCGTATCCACAGGACCCATGGGAAATGTTCAATAATCGTTTGTTGACTGAATACAATTCTCCATTTTACTGGTTATGAACCTGAGGCTTACAGAGATTAAATGACCTGCTCACATCATACAGCAAGAAAATGGCTAAGCCAAGATTCATAACACAAGTCTAATGCATAAACCAATACTTGTTTGGTCCAACTACGTGAAACCACGAGATGAATGTAATACATGTATCTGCGAAATAGGATCTGTGCACATGCACATGGGCATGGCCCCATAAGGGGTGATCAAATATCAGGCACAATCTACCTTCTCCGTCAGCACCACCCTGCCCCACCACACACCTTACCGTTCTTGTTCCACCATCTTCCTAAAATAACTGTAGTATAATTTTGTTGAACAGATAGAGTTTATATTGTGATGGTTATGTAAACACTATTCACAACTTAGTCAGGTAGTGTTTTATAATTTCACCTTTCCTGCCAAAGTTCAAATCTCCCTGGTATGAAAATTTCCATGTGTTTGTATGCTTGGTTTTCTAAGGACTTATCTCTACTTCAACCCCAAATTCTCCTCTGTTATCTGAGTCACCTCTCAAAATGGTTGAACATACCATGTTCTGTCAATTACATTTTCATGGAGAAATATCCTTCACCACATTCTGGCTTCTCCAATCTGGCCAGGACTGGAACAAATGACATGCTGGGATATACCTTCGCCAGTCACCCTGGGAATTCCCTTTCCCTCTCTGCTGTATGTTTACCTCATGATTTCTTCTTGTTTTGGTGAAGACCTCTAATAGCTTTCTGGGGACACGTCCATGGGAGGAAATTTTTAAAGACATCACACATCTGCAAGTGACTTCAATGTAGTGTTACATAATCATTTCCTTCAGAATTTTGGAAGCATTTCTCCATTGTTTCCCAGCTTCCAGTGTCACATCTGAGGAGTACAAAGCCATTCTGAGTCTTGAAATAGCATATACAACTTTTTCTTTAAAAGATTTTTAGCTCTTTTCTTTGAGACCCTGATATTCTAGAATTTCACAATAATATGCCTTGGTGTGGACATACTTCTTTGTGCTAGATACTGTGCTAGATATGCAAAGGGCCCTTTCAATTAAAAAAAAAAAAACCTCTTGCACCTCAGTTCTAGGAAAACTTCTTGAGTTGTTTCATCACTGATTTCCTTCTCACCATCACCTTCGTTTGCTCTGTTCTTTCCTCCTAGAATTTATCACTTGGATATTGGTCCTCCTGGTCTCACCCTCTAATTTTTATCTTTTCTCTTTAATTCTCTATCTCTTTGCTCTGCTTTCTGAGAAATTTCTGTTAGCATGTGAGAGTTAGTGCAAGGGGATGTTGAGAAAGATTTCTCCAGACAAAGATTAGGATAGAAAGAAGTTTATTTACTTTTCCTCGGGTGGAAAAGAGCCAACACAGAAGTGAAGGAGGTAGAGAATGTTGGCAGAGAGAATCAGGTATTCAGACTTTTTATTTAGGGGGTGAAGAAGGTTTATGGCTGTAGCCAAATTAACAGGGTACTGCTGCATCCACTCTGTTCTTTCTTCTCAAAGGCAGGGTGATAACAGAAACTGCAGCAGGATGTCAAAGTCCAAGAGTTGGCTCCACTGCCTTTCCTTGGAGACCAGATTATCGCAGGAGATGTGACTTTGCCCGCGCGATATGGCTGAGGCCTGAAGCTCTCACCCTGTGGTTCACTCAAGGAACTTTTCAGACTGCAGAAAAGCAGATTCTCAAAGGCAATTTTGAAAGCGAAAGATTTACATCTTTTTTTCTGTCTGTTCAGCTCTTTTCAGAAGTTGTGCAAAACAGAACTCTCGCAGGGTACCTGTTAGTGAGAGAACTCATAGGATTGATCTTTAACTGTTACTAGGAAATTGCAGGATTAGATATTTTCCTGATAATTATTGCAAGGCCGCCCCTTTCAATTTCCTCAACTTTTTCTTGCATTCCTTTTGTTACATTTAAAAAATTTCTCGAGTCAAATATTTTTAATTTCCAAGAGTTATTTTGCACTATCTTTTCTCTGTCCAGGATATCAATTATGATTTCTGAAGTTCTCTTCTCCCTGCCTAGTCTATGTTTCTTCTAAACATTTTTTTAAAGTTTATTTTGATCTCCTTATTTCACACGAGAGTCTTTCTTAGGTGTCTGCTGACTTTTGGTTGTCAACTCATGCTCAGGAATGAATGAAGTACTAAGAAACTGGAAACTCCAAGTGCACAAATGGGACCCACCAACTGTGGACTTTAGTATAGAGCTGTGGTTCTCAACAGGGGTTAAGACATTGGTGATTATCATGACTTTGGGAGATACTGCTGGTATCTAGTGGGTAGAGGTGAGGCATGCTGCTAAACATACTACAGGTCAGCTGCCCACGACAAAGAATTATCCTGCCCAAACTGTCACAAGTTTTGGTTGAAAAATCCTGGTATAGAGTATCTTATTGGGCCATTGAGTTAGAAAACTCCTGATAATAGTATTTTTTTTTTCTTTTTCTTGTGTTGGTCAGATTCTGCAGACAAGATTCTACCGGTCTCCTGCCTGGAGGGTACAAGCTTGGCTTCCAACATTCCGAGAGCCAGTGGGTAAAAGTGGGCTGGTGGTTTCAAGATCAGTACGTAAAAGTCACTTAAGCACTCTGTTGACAATATTGTCTCCTCACTGTCATCTATGGCCAATGTTTCCCAGTCCAGAGATCCTCTCCAGAGGGTAAACATCTAGTTTTTTGACATGGTGGAGGAAAGGCAGATACTTGGCTATATGGAGTAGGAAAAGGGACATAGAACTTGGATTCCTTCTTAAATTTTCAAACAATTCTCCTGCTTTTAGCTACATCCTTACCTCCTCATCTCCCTTCTGAACCCCTGGGGGGTGGAGGGTTTCTGCTATATAAAACAGATTGCTCCTCAGCTTGTTCTACAGCTGACTGCTAAGTCATTATTGCTTGCTTATCTGCTTTCCAGACTTCTATTCTCTTTGGTTGTATAGATTTATGTCTTATTAAAAATTTCTTTGCTATCATAATACTGAGGTTTCTGAAGGGAGTGAGAATAAATGCCTGTGCTCTCTCCTCCATCTGTTATGTGGGGGTTTTTATTTTTCATCTTGAAGCATTTACTGTTATTTTTCATGTTGAAGTATTTACTGTTGTTTTCCAATAAGGGAACTCTAAATACAATAAACCCATTATCGAATAAAAACAATGCCTGTATACTGTCCACCTGCCACATGCAAGCTTAAATGTTTACATTCTATTGAATCTGTTGAATCTGTCTTGGCAAGTTTGAAGGTGCATGTTACCAGATGCATTTTGATGTCAGAAGAGATTTGGTGATTTTTTTGTTTTTGCTCTTAAATAAATCTGCAAATAATAGAAAAAACTAATTTGGATCCCATTTCACCTACAGGATGCAGTGTGATAGGAGCAGGAAAAAAATTTTTTTCACCTAGACCCAAGAGAAAGCAAGAATCCAAACACAATCTGCTAAAAATAAAATAGCAGCATGGACTAATTGACTCACTGAAGTTCTATGTGAAGAGAATTCAGCTTTCTCCAGCTGACCAGCTCCCTGAGCAGCTGGAAAAATGACTTTAGCTCAATGTCACTGGCTGCAATTTCTCCTTAGAAATCTGATTTGCGCTATGGTCCTGTGAAAGCTGGTGATTCTGGAGGGGACCTGGATTGCACTCTGGATTTCCACCCCAGGAACAGATGCTGCTTGCATGGCCAACTGAAGCATCATTCATGTAAAAAAAAAAAAATCTGCTTTGAAAGTAGAGAGGGGATGTAGTCGCTCTTCCCAGGGACAGTGGGTGCTGGCTATGATTCTGTCACACTGCTGCTTCAAATCTTACATGAGGACAGACAACACATCCCACCACTGGGAAGGAGAATTTCTGATGTCAAGTAGAAAGCAGGATTAAAGGCATGTTTGCATTGAAGTGCAAATAAATGCAGCCCAGACCAGCTAAACCTGAGCCTAGAATGATGAAACTCTTCCACTCTAACATCTAAGGGCACTACTTATATGGTGCCAGGGCAACAGCATCACCTTCAATGGCTGTTTTGAAGAAAATCTCGCAGAAACATGATCAGAATATATGAGGATCTGGCACTAATTTGATGAGACAGTGATTAAAATATTTCATTTCTTATGTTTTGTTGTGCATTTTTTAACTTTTAAGAAATTACACATAATATTCAGCATAGAAAAATTAGGATATGCAAGTAAATAAGGAAAACTACCAGTAATCTCTCTACTCAGGTAAAAGCCCTGCCTTACAGTTATTTTTCTACGCCTATGTACTCAATTATATTCAAGAGTAAGGGCAAAATAAAGATTTTTTTGAGGCAAAGAATGGAAGGGTTTTAAGAAACAATGGTGATATAGCACCTCTTGTATACTCCTGGATAGGGTTGGAACGCATTCTACTAAGCGAAGTATCCCAAGAATGGAAAAACAAGCACCACATGTACTCACCATCAAATTGGTAGTGACTGAA
>RJWJ010000591.1:63148-205430 GCA_004363605.1 Indri indri
GTAGGGAGGGAGGGGGAAGGGGGAGGGGCGAGGGGGAGGAGGGGAAGGATATATGCATACACAAAGGGTGCAATGCGCACCCTCCGAGAGATGGACATGCTTGGGACTGGGACTTGGGGGGAAGGGGGGGCAAGGGCATCATACGTAACCTAAACACCTGTACCCCTATAAACAACAAACAATAAAAAAAAAAAAAGAATGGAAGGGTTTCCTACTCAGACTTTCACTGAAAGAATTACAAAGAACTATCAGTCAAGAAAAAAAATTAAACCCAGAGTGGGATGTGAGAAAAAATTATGAAAAAAAAGACAGTCTTGTTTTAAAAAGTATCTACTGTACATATCTAATGTGGGTGAAATGGGAATAAAAATAAGGCAATCATAACAGAAGGGGCATAGAAGTTAACTTTAGACTGTGTTGAGTTAAATGTGTATTAAATGCTTCAGAGTAAGCACTAAAGAATAGAAATAAAATGTATAACTTCCATACTAGTAAAAAAAAAATAGTGGAAGGGTGGGAAGAATAAAGAAAACATCAATTAAATAGAAGTCAGTATCTTAGTCTGCTTGAGCTGCCATAATAAAAATACCATAGCCTGTGTGGCTTAAACAACAGACATTTATTTCTCACAGTTCTGGAGGCTGAGAAGTCAAGATCAGAGTGCCAGCCCATTCAGTTCCTGGTGAGTGCTCTCCTTCTGGCTTGCAGACAGCCACCTTCTTAATGCGTCCTCACATGGCAGAGAGAAGGGGTTCAGGGGGTGGGGGACAAGCTCTCTGGTATCACTTGTTAAAAGAGTGCTAATCCCATCATGAAGGTTAGGGCTTCAACATATGAATAGGGAGGGTGAACATTAACATTCAGTTCAAAATGGTCAGAGAAGAAGGGAAGGAGACAAAACAAGCAAACCAAAAATCATAGTAAATAAAAAACACAAAAGTCAATGATAGAAGTATCAATATATTGTGATTTATTCATATGATGGCATACTATTTAGTAGTCAAAATGAATGAAATTGATCTATGCATCAATAAGAACAGATCTCTGGAACTAAATGTTGAATGAACATAGCAAGATGCTAAATGATAAGTAGAATATGAGTCCATTTGTATAAATGTTAAACACAATAACAATAGTCTATGTTTTGTGCTTGGATATTTAGTAGTAGATATATTGATATTCAGTAAACATGTAAAAAGCACAGACTCATCTGAAGCTTTGAAGAACAGACACCAATTTCAGGTTAGTAGAGGAAAGGGGGAGAAGGGAGGTGAGGAGAAGTACAAAGAAACTTCCACTGTATCTGAATTTTTGTTTCACATCTACTGATTCGTAGGCCCAGGATTAAGTGTTGAAGAAGACACAATGGGTAGAAACAGACAAGGTTCCTGTCCTCATGGAACTAATAGTCTAAAAGGAAGTCAGATATTAAATTATCATTCACCAAAACATAAATTATGACTGTGGTAAGTTCAGGAAGGGCAGTGGGGTAGGTGCAGGAATGGGGAGAACGGTAGCACACCAGAGGGAGAGACCAGCATGTGCAAAAGCCTGGTGGCGTTGTCTATTGGAGCAAAAAAAAGATCTGAGTGTGCAGAAGTGGATGGGACAATATTGATGATGCAGCTTGGCCACTGGTGGGTGAAGTGGCCTTGGAGAAAAAGACAGGACCACAGGGAAATTGATGACTTCCCTCTTCTGTTCCATCCTCCAACTCCCACACACATAATCCATCCAAATGATGACTCACCAGGTCCAACCCTAAGAAGCAAACTGCTAAGAGGGAAGGGGGAGCCTTCATGTTTATTCCTGATTCACCAATGATATTGTCAGAGGCTCCAGGTGAGGTACTTCCCTGTATCCTAGTTTCCTGTCTGTGAAAGAGTGATCCCAATGCCAGTCCTCCTGTACCATGTGGGAGCTGTTGGAGACAGCGTTCAAGAAGAGGCTGTCTTGGAAAACTCAGTTCCCACCCGTGAAGTTCAGGTTCTTCATCTGTAAAGCAAAATGGTTGGACTAGATCTTCTCAGTCCCACCCAGCTCTGCCTTTCTCTGTTGCCTAATTCCACTGCTTCCAAATGGGATGAGGTAGAAGGGAATGAGGGAGGAGAACTTCAGAACAAAGCCCAGTGATCTGACTGTGTCTTTCAGAAAAGGCACAGAGCCTGTGTAAGCAGCATCTGGGAGGGTGGCTTCAGTTCTCCTTCCATGCTGGTTTTTCTCAGTGGTTGCCTGAGGCCTTTCAGGAGAGCTCCCAATTGACCTTAAATATTCGCAACCGGAGCCATCAGGAAGGATTACTTCAATCCTGCCAGAAATCCCTCCTGCATTGGGTAGGATGGAGCAAGGAAATAATAAAAATAAATTGCTGAAGGAAATGAATAGGGTTTTATGAGCTACAAAAGAAAATTTGGGAACTGGATAAGGATACAATAAGGTCCATTTTACTATTAGTCTCTACTTTTACATACGTTTGAACAATTCCAATAAAAAGCTTTTAAGGAGCATTTGAAAAATGACTGTTGTAAACCCACGACTTTCAAACTTTTTTTTCCACTATGATCCACAAAAAGACATTTTATGGTATGACCTCATACTCTATATATAGACTAAAACAAAGTTCCACAAAACATTTGTCCTCACTATATACAATATATTCTGATATTTTCTACTCTCTTCCCTGCTTGGCTATTTTTTAAAAAATAGGAACCTCAACTGATTTCAAGATGCATATGACCTATGATTTGAAAAACATAGATCTAAACAGTGCCAGATCATTCTGGTGGGCAACTGAACTGAATATTTGAATACTTGCCTGTTGCTT
This sequence comes from Indri indri, assembly GCA_004363605.1. Taxonomy (NCBI): domain Eukaryota; kingdom Metazoa; phylum Chordata; class Mammalia; order Primates; family Indriidae; genus Indri; species Indri indri. The sequence continues at coordinate 65,973 of RJWJ010000591.1, forward strand.
CTGTCAGGAGAAAAGAAATGACTATTTGGGAAGGGCTGGAAGAGAACGAATAGTCATGGAAATCTCACCAGCCTTCTTGGAAGGATCTGACCTTCTCTTGGGGGGCTAGTGTCACCAGGGCTTAACAAAAAAGAGAACTTTACAAGCTTCCACTTCTGTGTACCAGGCCCAGTTGCCCAACTTTTCTTACACAGGTTTATTAGCTTCTAGAGACCTTACTGCCAGCTAGAGGTTGTAGCTTGGGCTGCTTCTGGACAGCTCTTCTTTTCCACCTGCCCTTCCTGATTTTGCCATCTCTGAGGTGCATTACCTATCCTCAGGCATTTGTCCAACTGGCCCAGGTTATAAATTTATATCCTGCTCTCTATTCCCCTCCCCCATTCTCTCATGTGATGACTATCCCTCCAAATTCCATGTCATTGACAAAAGCAACACCTACCAAAGAGGAAGGATGAGGACATGGCTGAGATTGGCTCAGCACTTAAATCCCATTAAAGCACAAGTCAGACTACACAAGCAGCGTACAGACAGGGAGCCTGATGTCTGGAATGGAAGAGGTCTAGGGTTCATTTGACTTCAATGTTTAAGAATAAATTGTCAAAAAAAAAAAGAATAAATTGTCAACTGTTCAGTGCTTTAACAAATAGCAATCAAGTACCTGCTGAGGAAGAAGGTGAGAATTTTAGGACCAAGTCATTAATTCAAAGGACATCAAGAAAATACAGAATAGGCAGCTCAGGGATGTAATTTCAAAATGTTTTATAGAGGGCTCCACAAACCTGTAAGTATCATAGATACTGGAAGCAAACATTTGCACTGGATGAACTCCTCCCTGAAAAACCCATCTCCTCAGCTCACAAAAACGTTTCTATTTGGGCTGAGTGCAAGGGCATTTCCGCTCCTCCAACTGCAAAAGCTGTATTTCTTTCAATATTAAGGTTAATGAGGGCTGGGGCCCTGTAATCTACATGAGTAGGTTAATTCTCAAGTGTCCTAGATAGTTGAGAGAGAAGAGATTTAGAACTTCAGCTGAAGGGGAATGCACACATTGCCAAACTGGATCCGAATGCATGGAAAGGAAGCAAGGAACGCGTTCTGTTGAAGGGCCTTTCTACCTCGACTTCTCCACCTATGAAGTAGAGATGCTAAATGTGACCCCTCGCTCCCCTGTGCGTGAGTGAGAGGTGCTAGTTCACAGGCTTTAAACACCTTTGGAGAAAAGCAGTTATATGATTCAGGGTTTAATTATATTACAGTAAGAGAAATATTTTACCAAAACTTAACAGAGCTGCCATGACATTGCCAGTAGGACATACGTGCCTTGGGTGTATTTTCAGAAGTGGGAATATGGTTCGTGTTGACCTGATGCCTTGTTATCAAAGGTATGGATTTGCAAGATGCCATTAGAAATGTCTAAGTTTGAAAACATTACAGTTAAATGAGACTATTCCAACCCATTGCTTTAAAATGATAACACATTTTGCTCCAAGGTAGAAGAATGAGACCCCTTTCATGACTTTCTCCTGCGTTCAAGGTGGCCTTTGAGATTGTTGTGATGAAATGAGAGGGCAAGGACAGTGAGAAGGCAAATGAGGTGAATCAAAGGCTTCTGTTTGCTCACCCTCACAATTAAGTCCTCACCATGACCTTGAGATACTGTGATGCTTTCATTTTTTTAAATCAAAGCTGGTAAGAATGATTTGGGATTCACTCATTCTGGCATGTCTTGCTCTGTGCTAGACACTCTGTGCTAGAAAACCATGTTTTTTTAAAGAAGAGTCTAGTCATAGAGACAAATGAAACAGATAAACAAATAACTGATTATGATTAATATGAAATTCCAGAACAGGACTAATCTCTAGTGACAGAAGAGTTTCCTGGGGTTGAAGTGGAGAAGATTGAATTTGGAGGAGCAGGAGGAAATTTGGGGGGTAATGGGATGTGCTATATTTTGCTTGGGGTGGCAGTTATATACATTTGTCAAAACTCATTGAATTGCACGCTTAATGTGGACATATTTTATTGTATATAAATTATACCTCAATAAAGTTGAGTTGAAACAAAAAATACCAGGATACCTGTAGGGAAGGAAACAAACCAAGATAACATGGGGGGCGAAGTTAAGGTATGAGTCTAACTTACATGCAGCATCTGAAGAAGGCTTTTCTGTGCAAATGAGACTCTGCTATGAGGAGCGTTAAATAAAAATTTACAGGAGGCTGTTGTTTTGGACTGAGCTTCTGCACTAGGCCCCAACACACCAGACCAAACTGGATTGGAGTTACTCATGCTAGGTGCCACGTAATCACTGAACTTACAAATGGCCTAGTTTTCTAAAAAACAGAAGACTCAGCAAGCAATCCAAGGGGCCCAGTCAATCTGAGCCAGCATGATAAGGAAGTATCCTCTGCTTTAACCCTACAAGGAAAGTTACTTCTGTTCCCTGTTTCTGCTTCCTTCAACCTTTTCTTCCTAAAAAGCCCACCTCCACTCCTCGGCTCATTGAAGCACTTTTCTATTTCATAGATGGGAGGCTGCCTCATTCATGAATCACTAATAAATCTGAAATCTTGTTTTTCTGAGAGGAGGAAAGAGGCCCAATGAGAAACCACACAGGCAAAGGCCGTGATTGTTCTGCTTACTTTTCTTGCAATGAAGGCAAAACTTACAATTTTTAAGACAAAAGTCATAATTTTACTCTTCCCTGGAGAGAAGGTATATACAACCAGATCATCCCGCCAATGTTCTTCTAGATGGGGTTATAAGCGAGTATTGGTTAAAGAGTACAAGGTTTCTTCTGAGGTGATAAAAATGTTCTAAAATTAACTGTAGTGATGGCTGGTTATGCTTATCTATGACTATACCAAACATGATTGAATTGTACGCTCTCAATGGGTGAACTGTATGCTGTGTGAATTATTTCTCAATTTAAAAAGTTTTTAAAAAAGGTAATATAATTCTGTGATAAGCCAGGTTAACATGCAAACATTAGCCATGGCAATTTGCATTAAAGCAAGATTTTCTTAGCATCATACTCACATGTTGAACAAACAAGATGTAACTAGAGTAACTTCAAATAGATTTTCTGTTTCATTCACATGCCAAAGGAAAATAAAAGTTCCCCTGCTTCCACAACCTCAAAAAAAAAAAAAAAAAAAGGAACAAATCTAACCAGTAATAGATTTCCATTTTTGATAGCTTGGCACTTCGGATACCCCGAACAACCCTCCCAACTGAAATGAAAATTCCAGATAACATCTATTATTTTAAATGTATTATTCAAGTGGCATAAAATCACCTGAGAGCCCTAAAGCAAAGTGAAATCTTGGGGAGGTGAGCATCCAAAGCTGAGGATAACAGTCAGAATAGGCGAGGTTATGCAGTGGTAACGAACACAGCCTCCGTGGTTAATGTAACAACAGTTTCTCATTCATGCTTCATGCCTGCAGGGGCCTCTGCTCATTTTAACCTTGGGAGGACCCAGGCTGATGGAGGCTTTCATTCAACATGCGACTATTGCAATCAATTTTTGATTCCTTATATCATGTGTCATTCTCTTAGAGTTTGGATATGTATTTTATTTTTCTGCCTCCATATTAAGATTTATATTGGGAGTAAGCACCTCATCAAGTTCTTCCTGCTGAATCCTTCATCCCTACCAACCTACGGTTTTTTTTTTTAAAAACTGGAATCCTTATACTGTATTTCAGTGACGGAGCTCCCTTTTATGTGTTAAAATCAAACCAGTTATTATAACGCAATGCAATTGACACTCCAGGCTAATGGATATAAAAGGGAATGTGGCTACTTTTTACTGTAAGATTTAAGCAGTTTTAAAATAAATTCCTTTGACTTGAGAGGAGACTCAAAGTGGTGTGAAAAGTTCTTCCCCCACTGAGAATTCAGAAAGCCAGTTTAGATTTTAAAAAGGCCCCGTAATATAAAGCTATAGGAATTATTAATTGAATTCTTTAAACCCCGTATCATGTAGTCACTTTTCCTTACTTCATGAAGCTATTTAGGTCAGTCTCTCCTTTGGAAGATGAAGGAGAATCTAGCTCTGCATTCTTGGCCTTTGGAGTATGTGCTACCTAAATTGTCCAGTTGCTCTTGGACCAAGTTGTTCAGTAAGGATCTCCACTCACTAAGCCATTCTGGACCCAAATGCCAGAATTTGCCTTCTTTAAACATTATTTCAATGGGCCACTTCTCAGGAAATGCCATCAGTTAAAAACACACATTCTCTTCTAGCAAATCCAAATTTCCACACTTGTCTTTCAAGTTATTGCGCAACATACACACATACATGCACATGTATGATTAATGTATAATATTAGTACACAGAACATATAAATATATGTATATATAATAATATTAATAACAATGATTACAGAATATTAATTAAGGTCCTACTATTTGCCAAGACCTGAGCATAGTACCCAACTTTATCCCCTTTAATCCTCACAGCAACCTTGAAGGGCAGGTGTTATTATCATTTGTGTTTTATAGGCAAAAACACAGTCTACCTGTGTCTCCAGAGCCCACCCTCTGGTGCTCGCCCCACCCGGTCACCATTGACCTGATGGCTGCATCCCCATACACACCCCCTGCTCTGTTCAGGTCTCCCCACCACCTTCCTGTCCCCGAAACCACTGTCTCTGCTCGTTCAGTCTTCCTCCCTTTCTCCCAGCAAACCCTTAGCTTTTTTCAAGACCCAGGGCTACCGTGTTTGGGCAATGCGCTGTTTCTTATATGAGACTGAAGCTGCATTTAATTGCCTTGGAATCTGAATTTCCTTGAAAACACACAGTCTCCTTCCCTGCCCCCAACCAACCATCAGCAAATCCTGCCTTGCTGCTCATGGGACCCATCTTGACTCTGCGCACGTTTCTCTCGTCTCCACGTTTCTCTCTTCTCTCAGCTGCATCAACCTAAGAGCCTCCCAGAGGTTTGCTCCCCTCCACTCCAGCTTCTCCAATCCAGTCTCCACGTGGCACCTAGAATAAGCTTTTAGAATAAATGTCTTATATTGCCATGTTTAAAACCCTTTAGCATCCTCCCGTTACACTTAGAATAGAATCTAAACTTCTTACCACAGTCTAAGGGCCCCCTGGCTTGGGTGTTCTGACCACCCCTCCAGCATCCCCCATCCACCCTCCTTTGCCCTGCATTGAGTCCCACTTGGTCTCCTCTCTCTCCTTGGCACATGACAGCTCTCTGATGCCCAGGTCTTTGAATGTGCTGTTTCTACTGTCTGCTTTCTTCAGGTCTCAAATTTAACATTACCTTTTCAAAGAGGCATTTCCTGACAACCTTATCTAACTAGAATCCTCCTCTGCATTGGAACCTTTCACCGCACCCTGTTGTTCCCTCCATGGGCTGCAATCAAGTTTGATCTGTGTATTTGTTGACTTGGCTGTTGCCTGCCCTCCACTCACACTGGACCCCTGGACTGTAAGCCACATCAGTGCAGTGGCTGGTCGGTTTTGTCCCCAACACCCAGTAAACGGAGCTTGATAAGCATATGTTGACTGAATCAATTAGTCAGTTAAGCAGACAATTCTTCCAACTGGATTTAAACATTTTGACAGGATCATTGTTTTTTGCTTCTCCTTAAAGCATCTCATTGGACACTGAGAACATGACAGGGACTCAGAAATTCCTCACTGGTGGAGTGAATTCATGCTGAGAACATGCCCTCTGGTTTCCAGCTCCCCTTGCTGACAGCAAGATCCCTGGGGTGCTGACGGGACATGGGGCAACCTCAACAGTGCTAATTGTGGGCTCTGCCATTCCCATTCACTACCTTCATGACCTAGGCAGGCCTCCCCAGTACCAGTTTGCATCAAGTCGGAATAGTAAGAGACCCAACTTCACTGTTTTGCTGTGATTATAGATAATATATTTGAAGGGCTTAGCACAGTGTAGGCACATGGTAAATACTCCATCATTGTTAAATAATAGTATTAATATCATAATCATGATTATTTTAGCACCCCATCCACTGATCGTTGATGAGGTCAGGTTGCTCGAGTCTAAGGAAGCCAATGAGAGAAGCACAAAGATCCAAAAGCAACCTCCTGAGAAAAGAAGCAATGTCTACTTCAATCCAGGAAGCAGTAAGTATTTCCTCTAGGTGGGCATTTTATTTTCTACCCAATCTAGTTCAACCAAACGTGAATATATCCTGTAACCCAGCTACTCTTGCTGAGGAAGACATCAACTGACCATGGAAAGTGGACATACAAGGAATCGTTTGTGGAAGAGGATGGGAACTATTAGTATCCTCGAGTGGCTTCCTTTCTCATCCTCTCCAACTCTGTTCAGACAACTCATGGGAACTAGTAAGTGAGTGTCAGATGTGGTGGAGAAGGACAAAGGAGAAAATGCACCAAGTACCTGACACTAGAGAAGTAATTATTCCCCCAATGGCCTGGAGATGTTCTAATCCAGCCATCACACTGCCCGCGACTAATCCTGCTTGCTTTATCTTTGCAGTTGTCCCCAGGGGCAAATGTTTACCCTGTGCAGCCAGCCTTTCGATAAACTCTGGGAATGGCTCAACATCCTGCTTACCAAAGGTATGAATGAAGGCACAGAAACAAATTCACAGTTTGCTTTAAAAAACAAAACAGAAGAAAACCCCAAAAACAAACAAAAAAAATTTTACTTTTTTATTTTGTTAAACTGAACAGTCCAGAATAATATGTAAAGAGACCTTTGAACATCTTTAATATAAGGGAGATGACTTCAATGTCTTCATCATTAGTGAACCCTCACTGAGCACACAGTACTAGACAAGGTGGACTGCCGCCCCAACAAAGCTTACAGTCTGGCGGGGGGGAGTCACAAGTGCACCCACAGTTACAAGTGAATGTGGCGGGTGCTTGGCAGAGTCACACCTGGGCTGCTAGGAGAAGACAGACTAACATCCATGCTTTCTCTGCGACTGGTGACGTGTCCAAAACTGGATCAATGAGCATCTGGGCAATTCAGGGTCCGAGTTTCAGGGATCCAAAAGCTAGTGTGGGAAGATAAAAATGAAGCAAAGATCTAAGTGGTGGAGATACTGATTCGGACCGAGGAGTAGAATAATTTTTTAGAAACCTGGTCTACATGCTCCCCCTGTACCCTAATACTTCCCACTTGCTTAACATGTCTAAAATCCCACCATAGTCATTTCATTCGTTTGGAGTTTGATGCAAATCCTCCAGGAAGGGTGATAGGATGGGTTGTTCTCAATTCAAACTTTAAATATGTTTCTAATACTTTCTTGTGTTAAATTTGGCAGGGATGCAAGGTATATGTGGATGTTGTTCCATCCAAACTCCCTCGTAATACAGGAACTACCTTATCCACATACACACAGCCCTTACCCAAGAGAGGTGTTTAAGCAGTCAAGTTTGTTCCCTGAGCCGTGACAGCCCCATGTTCCTTATTTCTCTCAGCAGGTTTTTGCTTTCTTTGCTTTCCCTACCCATCTTGGCCACCATCTGCTGTGTGTCAGTTCCAGAGACCACGGACAACTAACAACACTGCCTGTGCCACCTAGTTCAAACTAGAGAGAGGAAAAATGTCTGATTGGTTGCTAAGTCCTTGTGTCAGACATATCCCCCTCTGGTCCCATTAGTCCTGGGGCTATGCATGAAACAAACTTGTCTGCCTGGGGCCATTCCTTCAGGAGGGGTTGTGTGAGTGAGCGTGTGAGAGAGAGAGGTACAGTTCATTTACAAGGGGCACCGAAGGGATAGAAAGTGAGGAATGCTTATGGTTCCCAATGGCTTTGCAGTTCTAAGTTCCCTTTTCCTGTGACGTCCTGCTCTACTTTATATCCTCGGGTTCTAGGAGTTCCTCTATATCTCTTTAATAAACTTCCTCCCCAACTTGAGCTAGTTTGAGAGGGGCTCTTTTCCTTGAGACTAAAAGAACATTGACCAGAGTCCAGAATCAAAGAACATAGACCCCAAACCCCTAAAGAAAACAAGAGAAATTTGGTGAGGCTGACACATGGCACAGACCCAGGGAGTTGAGTGGGAGCAGGGGTGGGGACGGCGTTTCTCCCTAGGTGCCCGCTCCTGCGTGGATCCGGTTGGCAGGAAGAGGAGTTAGCCGGAAGTCTCGGCTTGTGGAATCAAATCCTCTCATGTCAGCTTTACTTGGACAATTGTGAATCTACTTGTGCACCTATGTTTATTCCATAGATACAAAGGGAAGAGAGGAAACCGGGCTCTTCAGTGTGGATGAGATGGGGGTGGGGAGGAGGGGAATTAAAGAGCACATAGAAACACAGCAAATCCTACTGTTTTCTCCTTCCTGAGCTGTCTATTCCTTCATTTTTCCTGCTTTCATTCTTCGGCTCAAGAAAAACTCAAAATCCATGGAGAAGCAATTACAATGTAATCTGAAGGGACATTTACAGCCCACCTCTCCCCCCACTTCCCCTCCCAACCCAGCCTCCAAAGTCCACGCTAGAAAGGCAAGCGGGGGGGAGAGGGGAAGGAAACTTAGTTAAATAACTGCCATGTGCAGGGCACAGTGCTGAGTATCTCAAGTGTGTGATATGATTCCATTCTTATGACAACTCTGAGAGCACAATTCTAGTCAGCCTTTCTTTTCTGAAGAGGCTGAGTAATTTATTTAAAGATCGCTCAACTAGTCGGTGGCAGAACTAGAATTTGAATTCAAATCTTTTTGAACCAAAGCCCACGCAACATCAATCCTTCAGGTTATTCTAGTAAGAAACTATACGCAGAAAACTATTGTTAAATTATGCATGTGTTCTCTGGCAGGGAGATCTGTTCTAGCTTTTCCTTGGGAATATAGTTTAGGTAACTGATGCTTTAATTAGCACGGTCTGCTCTCAGAGGGATGCAAGTAAAGGACAGGTAAGCGCCGATGTGATAGGAGCGCTAGGGAGAACGTCCCAGGTAGCTAGCACTGGGCAGAAGATACTGGAAAAGAAGTCCAAAGCATAGATCCTAGAGTTCAAGAGGCCTTGGGAAAATTTCACTGTTTTGCCTAAGGTAGGTTTGCTTTTGAATTTCCTACATGATGCAGTCCTCGTGTAGCAGTATTTCCAAAGTTTCCCAAAGTCATCCTTCCCTGTGAAACACAAAACCTGTTGACCCAATTCCTTGTTTACATTTGACTCCAGAGTCCACTTCTCATCTACTATTAATGATGCATCTTATTAATAATTCAGCTTCACTTCAGCCTTCCTTTGGGTCTTTCTGTCCCCCATACCCAACCCTGATTTCCATGGAAGCTGCAGTAAAACAATGCAGAGACATAAGCAGACAATGATGCTGAAGGACATTCAAGCCGCCTCTGCTTGACTCCCACCTGGCTCTGCTCCCTTTCCCCTCTGGCCTCTCCCACGGAGGGGACGGGGCCCAGAACCACAAGGACTCGAAGAGCTGTGTCCTCCTAGTTGATCTTGCTTGCATCTGTTGCACCCAGGGCTGACGATTGAACTGCAAAAACATCTTCTAGAATCAAGCTCGCCAGTGACTAGAGGTGTACTTTTGCAGCCTCCCTAGGTTTGTTTTCAGGGATGTCTTCCTACTGTGAGCTTGGTTGCCATAGCAACAGCCAAGCTCTGCCTAGCGGAGAGATTCCTTGTGTAATGAGCCTGAAGACCTTAAGGTGAACAGAGACAACCTTTGCTGTTTTAAGCCTAAAAGACTTAAAATATCTTCCCTTCCTGTCAGTTACTAGGGAATATTTATGACATTTATATTATATTAACCATAAAATAAATCTAACTTATTATTTCCTTTCAAAAAGCTGGTTAATCTGATCATATAGGGACCATAGTGTTCCTGGATCCCTGGGCCACAATGGAGTATTAAAAAAATCTCATCAGTCACACATATCACCATCCAAAGGTTCTCAGTCTCGCCTCCCAGTTTGTTTGAGTGACGTCATGGTCATGGCTCTTCTCAAGCCCTTCTCAGGGCCTGTCAAATCAAATCAAACTCCTAAGCTGGAAAGTTGGAGCCTTCCAACAGTTGGTCCCTCCTCTACAAACCCCCAGAATTTTCTCCTGCTCTAACTCATTAGGTATGGTGTTGGTACCATTTTGTTTCCCCACTAAATAATATTGATCAGTCCCTGTGGTAGGGATGGTATGACTCAGTTCTGAAGCCTGGCCAGGCTCAGGGACTTCCCTTGAACTTTTGCCAGTGCTATATGGGAAGGCAGCTTTTTGTCCCAGAGGCTGCTAAGTCAGCAGACCAGGAGCCTTGGGCCATCACAGTTCTGGAGGCTGGAAGTCCAAGATCAAGGTTTCAGCAGAGTTGGTTTCATGAGGCCTCTTTCCCTGACTTGCATATGGTCACATCCTGCTGCATCCTCACATGGCCTTTCCTCTGTGTGTGCTCTCCTGGTGTCTCTGCCTCCTTTTATAGAAACACCAGTCCTATGGGATTAGGACCCCACCTTTATGACCTCGTGTAACCTTAATTGCATCCTTACAGGCCCTGTCTCTAAATACAGTCACATTGAGGGTTAGGGCTTTAACATGAATTTTGGCGGTACCGCAATTCAGACAATAATAAATCCCACCAAAAAACTAGAGAGAAGGGTGGAGACCCAGTGACATTGTTTTAGGCCCTGGATACCATAAGTCAGCCCTACCCCTCTAAATAGTCCATTTTCTTCAGTAATTTTTCTCCTTACTGTACTCTCTTGAATATTTAAACACATTTACATGATGATCATTGCTTGGTCAAGAAAAACAAAGATATAGTGTTTGGGGGGTATTAGAAACCACCAACAAAATTTTTTTCATTATAAATTAAGAAGAAATATTATAATCTATATAGGTTTTTGTACATTGCATTTTAACAAAGACATACTCACTGTAGAAATTTCAATTATTTTACGCATGTGAAGGTGGCCTTAAGGAAACACTTACCTTCCTTAACCACGATATTTAAAAGATTCGGATGTTCTAATACCTTACACCTTAACATGAAGCAGAGATGAGAAAATCTCAGAATTTAATAAGAACTTGTGTGTTGCTGGGCATGGTGGCATGTGCCTGTAGTCCCAGCTAATTGGGAGGCTGAGACAGGAGGACTGCTTGAGCCTAGGAGTTCTGGGCTGTAGCATGCTGTGCCAATCCAGTGTCTACACTAAGTTCAGCATCAATATGCTGACCTCCCAGGAGTGGGGGACCTCCTGGTTGCCTAAGGAGGGGTGAACTGACCCAGGTCAGAAATGGAGCAGGTCAAAACTCCAATGCTAATCAGTAGTGAGATTGCACGTGTGAATAGCCACTGCACCCCAGCCTGGGCAACGTAAGGAGACTCTGTCTCTTAAAAAAAAAAAAAAAAAGTCTGCGACAAAAAAAAAAAAGCTTAGGCAAATATCAGAAGCAGATTCTTAAAGCTTCTGCTTTTAAGTAGAAATGTTAATATATATTCCATTTCTATTCATAAATAGAAAGAACCACAGGTGATACCCCAGCCGGTTGTCTACACTTAAAGCATTAATACTGTATTCAGAGGATCAAATTCACAATATTTATGCACTTTGGGAGGTGAGAAAAAAGAAACATGGAGACTAGCTGAACCATACCTCCCTATGTATGGTCCAAGTCCATCTCCTTAACTGATACCTAGTTTTCAAACCCATTCATCTGTGCTATAGGATACAATGGTGGGGGCGGAGGGGGGGGAGGAAGGAAAATCTATGATAATGTTTATAATTTATCTAAAGAAAATGCCACCAGAATTATTATTTAGCCTTTATTGCAAAGAAGGCCTTCCACTAGGCTATGCTAAATATATGACTCTAAACTCTGAGCTTTTTAAGCACAGAAAAATGTGCTTTGATCCATCTTTGTGTCCCCTGCTCCTACTACTGTGCCTGGATCCCAGAGGCAGGGATCAAATATATTTTTATATAAATGGGCATAAAGACACACAAGTATGACCTTGAATGACAGTGACAATTTATTATAGATGTCTGATGAGCTCAAAGTACTCCCAATTTTGAACCCAGATTCCCAAAAGTCATGATAGAATTGGGTTACTCTTGATCGACTGTGACTAAATTTAGAAAAGATGATTTTAGAGGCACCATAAAATTAGATGTCAGAAAATCTGGGTTCCTGTCTTGAGTATTCCACAAACAAACTGTATAACATCGTGCCAATTGCTTAATCTCTCTGTGTCTTGATTCCCTCATCAATAGATAAAGTTTAAGTCCATTCAAACGCCCCTGTGAGCTCTCACAGTTTATGAACAATTAATTTGAAAATAAAAATGTTTAAAGCTTCTGCAATCAGGTTGAAATCTACCTTTCCCAACAGATTTTCTAAAATTCATCAGCTCCTATCAGCCCTGTCCGTGCCTTGTGTACTGGCTTCTGCCCCACTTCCTTCTGCTGAGATGTTCTCTCTGCCCTTCTCACTTCCCCAGTTCCTAGCCATTCTTCAAGACCCAGTCCTATGTCCATCTCCTTGAAGCTCCCAAGAGCACACACACTGGGGCTCTACATGCAGGCATGGGAACTGCCGATTCTTTTGGATGCTGCCCCTAGCACTCCTCCCACCATATTTTGCAAAGTCCAGCATGGAGTAAAGTGAATATTGTGATTGTCCCCTCCCCTTGCTCCCTCAGGACATCACAGCCTTCGCTTCACTCAATAAAAGATTCCCAGATTTGAAAGAAATGAAGAGGTTGAAGATCTTTATCCTGCAAGTTAGTCACTGAGTGGGCAGAAGTGTCTGGCTCCTGCTCACTCACACTTGTTCTGAACACGCACGATGGTCTTGATCTGTTTAGGGGGTATTTGCAATCGGACGAGGCTGGGCCCAGCTGTCAGCCAGCCTCTGCATTTCATGCACAGCCCTCAGGAAGACAACTGAAGAGTCCAAAGATTGAGAAGTTAAGCCAATTTATTTAAAATAAATCAATGTATGTGTGTTTTCAGTAAAGTTGCAAAAACAACTGGAACATACGCTACAACAATTTTCAGTGTCATCCATAGCAACTCATCTTAGAGAATTGTCTTATTCTATCCCATTTCTTGCTTATATGGCATTAAACCTAATCTACTTTCCAGGTATGAAATATATTTATGATTCTGTCCCAAAATAAAAGACCCAAATTTGATATCAAAACTCCCAGCTACATGTCACGCTAATTCATGTGGGTGAATCTTATGATTCTATAATATTACGATGCTCAGGGTGTCAAAGCAAGTATCTGCCCCACCCCATGCCTATCCCTAAAAGAAATAAGAGAGACTTTTGTAGGTTGCAAGTCCTGGTCTGGTTTATTTATAAAGCAATAAATATTAGAAGCACAAACAAATTGCACGTGTGTAAACAAACTGTACAATGATTGATGAGAGATGAGGGAGGGTGGTTCAGAAGACTCCGAGAAGCGTAATACTGTCATCCTGAATGTAAGGTAGACTAGGAGAGACGGCATCTTAGAAGCATTTGCGGTGGACAATGGATGGGCCTGCCTCGTCATACTCTTGTTTGCTAATCCACATCTGCTGGAAGGTGGACAGAGAGGCCAGGATGGAGCCCCCGATCCAGACAGAGTATTTACGCTCAGGGGGAGCAATAATCTGTAGAAAGAAAACAAAAATTTCCAGTGAACTCTGAACTCACAAGCCAGGGAGCAAGCAACATGTTGGGAAGATGCATAGAAAACGTATCAGACACTAATTCACTGTAATGTGGGATACTTCATGCCACAAAACAATATGGCCAATTTTCTAAACTTTCCTCTATTTCATTATTTCCATTATTAAAGACATGGTGCATTATTAAAATAGAATTTCTCCACTTCTCTGAACTAGAGTATAATGTGTCAACAAGCTAAATGCATGATGTGTGTTAGCCCAAAATTTGGGAGCTTTTAAAATGTGTTCGAAGATTTAGTTGTATTTTTCTTGTCAAAGATTTATTTTTATTCACTGCTTAAAAGCACTTTTAAAGTTTCCTATCTTGGGGAATGTGCTAGAAAAAAAAATCAGAAAAAGTGCTAAAAACAAGTGCTATAAAAACTAAAAGGTAAAGTTTACAGGAAACAGGAAGCTAAGTGTGAGGAGAAAGGAGTTAGGAAGGAGGTTCTGCTCAGGATATCAAGACCTGCCTTGGATCTCCCACCCCCAAAAGTGCTTTACCTTAATCTTCATGGTGCTAGGGGCCAAGGCAGTGATTTCCTTTTGCATACGATCAGCAATACCAGGGTACATGGTGGTGCCTCCAGATAAGACATTGTTGGCATACAGGTCCTTGCGGATATCAATGTCACACTTCATGATGCTATTGTAGGTAGTTTCATGGATGCCAGCAGATTCCATACCTAGGAACAAGTTAAAAAAAAAAAAAATCACAGTGCATTCAGGCCAGGGTGGAAGAAAGAGAACAAGCCTCCTCTGTGTTGGTGAGCTATCACCATTTGTCTCTGAAACATATGTTCCCCTATAAGATACACTGCAGGGCATATGTGGAACAGGTGTATGACAGTTAATCTGCAACAGACTGCCAAGAAGGGAACAACTGTGTTTAGCACCTGCTTGGAGTGAACACCTCCTGTAGCCATCATATGCATGGAGATGTACTGGAAAAGGACAAGACACACATTTAAGTTAAAATGAATGAAATTTTTATTTATAGACTAAAATGAGATCCAGACAAACTTCCTCTTGGAAATCATTGCTTAGGAAAGCAATGTGACACACAAGTGTCACACAAGTGTCCAGTTATTACCAGGAGTAGTATTGTTGTTGCATTTAACCATGAGTAACTTAAAAGTCCAGCTACTCAGTAATGGAACTTATTGGTATAAGTCAGCTCTCTTGAATAGTCGTCCTTTTTCCTGTAGACACATGACATTCAGTGACCACTCTGTCTATCCTTTATTTTGAGATGAACTCAGTATGTCATCCTTTATCATATCACTAGAGCAGAACACAGACTTTCCCTTTAATGAGGCATCAGGACTTGAAGCTGAGCTGTGTGGGGCTCCAAGCTGTGACTTCTTTTAACTCAAGGGCCCCTTGCTCCCAATTATAGCAGATTTTACTCTGGGAGAGCCTATGATTTCCAGGGAAAAGCCACGCCTCTACTCCAGACCCTACAACTCACCAATGAAGGAGGGCTGGAAGAGCGTCTCAGGGCAGCGGAAGCGCTCGTTGCCAATAGTGATGACTTGGCCATCAGGCAGTTCATAGCTCTTCTCCAGAGAGGACGAAGAGGCAGCTGTGGCCATCTCATTCTCAAAATCCAGGGCAACGTAGCACAGCTTTTCTTTAATGTCACGGACAATTTCACGTTCAGCTGCAGAAATAAAGGGTATCACAGTCAAGATTTGAAAAGTCAATTGTGAGGAGGTAGGTGGATTCATCGAGGGAGGAACAAAAGCAGACTCACGCTACGGCAGATGACACACACACACACTCACCGGTGGTGACAAAGGAGTAGCCACGCTCAGTGAGGATCTTCATGAGGTAGTCAGTGAGGTCCCGACCAGCCAGATCCAGACGCATGATGGCATGGGGCAAAGCATAGCCCTCATAGATGGGGACATTGTGAGTTACGCCATCCCCAGAGTCCAGAACAATGCCTGTTGGGGAAATAGATGAGAATGAGAATCCCTGAGGACACCACCACGGCTTCACCCATGGCAAAGCCTGCTTTTACTCTTGGCTAAGAGATACTAGCAATGGGCATTGATGCAGACAAAAGTAGATCCCTTACACACAAAGAATAAAAATGAGCATCATGCATATTAAATCTGAAGCCAACTACAGCCTGTCCTTGTAAATATTGTAGCAGAAAAATTTCCCAAGGACACTTTCAAATGACCATCCCTCTCATCAACCATTAGCACATTATGTAACCGTTCAGGCGTATTTTTCTTTGCTTCCGTAGAACTTACATGTCTCTCTTTTTTGACTCAGACCCTATAGATAACGTGTGTTCTCCTTGGGGATGTGTGCCCAGGGAATGTGACAGTATAAACACACACCAATGACTGCTGCATTTCAGGATGCTACCTTGTGCTGAGCCTCAGTATGTGACATCACATACTTTAAATAAGGGATAGATCTAACTCCATAAACTTTCAGCTCTTACAGTAAGTGTGCTCTGAAACTAACCTAGGGGTACTATTGTTATCTCTTTCTCAGCACAGACACCTTGCCAGAGAGTATGAAGGAAGAGATTATTCCTTTCCCAATCGGGGAATCTAATTCACAGCAGGGCCAATGACTTGGGAATGTGATTACTCAGTGACTGTCCCCAGGGCCCAAGCATACCTGTGGTACGGCCAGAAGCATAGAGGGATAGCACCGCCTGGATGGCCACATACATGGCGGGGACGTTGAAGGTCTCAAACATGATCTGGGTCATCTTCTCACGGTTGGCCTTGGGATTCAGTGGGGCCTCAGTGAGCAGGGTGGGGTGCTCCTCAGGAGCCACACGGAGCTCGTTGTAGAAGGTGTGGTGCCAGATCTTCTCCATGTCGTCCCAGTTGGTGATGATGCCGTGCTCGATGGGGTACTTCAGGGTCAGGATACCTCTCTTGCTCTGGGCTTCGTCACCTACGTAGGAATCCTTCTGCCCCATACCCACCATGACTCCCTATAAGAAGAAAAAGATGAGAAAATCATGCTTCCACCATGTCAGGAATATAACCAATGCCTTATCAATTTACATCTAATTGCCCAAGTCAAGTAATATCTTAAAAATACCAGAAATAATAAACAATAGGATTTTGCCCCAATTTAGAAGAATTATTTTAAATCAACCTTGTACCTTCTCTTCTCCCTCCCCCAAAGATGTACAACTCTATTGTTTGGAATATAACTAAGGGGAAAAAAGGAAGCTGTTTCACTGAAGAAGCACCTCATTTTTAAAATAGCATAATGCCTTCATTAAATTATTAAGCTCATCACCCATGTCAATCAGAATATACATAACTACATTTTGGAATCACTGCATTAATGACATTGTATTTCTCCTAAGAAAAGATTTTGACATTCATCAAGTGAACATATAAAGATGGGCTGATATGCCATTATCACCCCAACAGTGAAAACCAGCCTGTCCAGAGGTGTCCTGGAACACCTGTCATTCACCACCATTGAGGACTACAGCTCTCCTCCTTGGCAGCCTGTCTGGCCAGGCATGTGACAAACCCAGAGAGCGTGGCATTTCTTTTAATAAACGAGGTGGTATGTCACTATCACCATGGCACTTGCTGCCTTTGTCACGCCTGGCTTCTAAAAATGCAACAGCCAGGAAGGAGATAGATTACATCTTTGGGGAGCCCTGCGAACTGGCTGTGAACAAGAGAGAGGAATGGGGCTTGGGTCTCAGTTGGTTGAGAGCGGTTATGCTGTAATAAGTTTTGAGCAGGACTGAAACTGAAGGACAACGAAGAAAGCCAAGTGAATAAGAGGCAGAGGAGAAGACGATGAGACCCCAAAATCCAGAAGGCCATGAATGGAGAGAAGCTGGCAGCTTTTCATAGCGGGGAGTGGGACCCTTTGAGAGGTGTGCCACTGAAGTGGACTGGGGGAAAGTGTGCATTTCTTGGTATGCTGCGGTTTGGTGGGGTATTGCTTGTCTTGGCTTGGATTTGAAACCGATCCAACTTTTCCTAACTTGACCTAAAGAGTCATGAAACAGAAAGGTCGGGTGAGACGTTCCCTAGATCTCTGGACAAAGGAGGTGGCAGGAAGGGGCGTGGAATGGGGCTGGGGACTGCCCCTGCTTGGAGCAGGCCAGGCCAGGCGGGAAGCTTACCTGGTGGCGTGGGCGGCCCACGATGGAAGGGAAGACCGCACGGGGCGCGTCATCGCCTGCAAAGCCGGCCTTTACCAGCCCAGAGCCATTGTCGCACACCAGGGCGGTTGTCTCCTCGTCGTCACACATCTTGGCACAGCTTCAGCGGGGTCTGCAGGTTGGAGAAGGGAGGGCGGCCACGCTCAGCTACCTGTGGAGCGGACCTTTGCACACGGAGGAGGGGGCAGAGCGAAGGGGAATTCGAGGCATTGGGGGAGGAGGGGAAATGCCTGCCATCTCCTCTCTCCTCCCCTGCAGGCATGAAAGAGCGGGAAGAAGCCGCGGAGGAGTCGGGAGAGGTGCACAGAGAAGGGGAGAGGAACACAGCCAGGCTCCCCTGCCAGGAGTCTCACCGTCTGCCCCAGATGCAAGAAGGGACAGTCCTGGCGACCCAGGAAACCCAAGCCCTTAGCAGGTCCTCCCCAGCCCTTTGACTTTTCGCCTTTTCACGAACTATCCACACACTCCGGTGCCTGTGCCCGCGATGGAGGGAAAGCTCGCGAGAGCAGGGCTGCAAGCGCCCCTTGCAGGGGCCACAAAACTCCTCTTCCGCGCGCGCGCCTCCTGCGAGGCCCGAGACCCAGGCCAAGGCAAGTTAGAACCAAATCAAAAAGTTTGGGCTTTAAAAAAAGTGACCGGAGCAGCAGGAGCGCGGGGCCCGGGCAGGGCAGGCGGGGCGGCGGGCCGGGCGGGAGGAGGCGCGGGAGCGACTCACCGTCCGCGGGCGGCTCGGCTCGGCTCGGCTCGGCTCGGCGGCTGCGGCGCTGGGTGACGGCGCCGGGCGGGCCGCTTTATAGCGCGCTGATGGACGGGGTCAGTTGGAGCAGCTGGGGGCAGGGGTGGGGGGCCCGGTCTGCCACCTTGCCTTATTTGGTCGCCTTCGCACCAGCTAGGACCGCTGAGGCCATTCATGGAGCCAAGGGCAGGGGAGAGGATCACCCGGGCCCCCAGACCATGTAAGGAAGGGGAGGGGGCAGCCAGGGGCATGGCCAAATAGGGAGCTAGGGAGGGGCAGGCGGAGAAGGGGTAGGGGGCAGGGGAAGACTAAGCGACGCCAACCCGCCCCCTGCCCCTTCCTGGGGTGGGGGTGCTCCCTGGGTGTGCTGTGGAGTTGTTCCTCCGCACGCCGCCAACCTAGGGACAATAAGGCACATGCGAGTGGGAAGGCTTGGCGCCCTGCCCTCTGCTGAGGGGTCCTGACAGCTGGGCCAGGGCAGCAGGGGAGCGACAGCAGCTTCTCATCTTCCAGGGCTGGGAGCTGGAGGAGCAGAGCCCTGGCAGCTCTCGTGGGCACAAAGGACACCGCAGCAGCACATTTGAGTGCCTGGCAAAGGCGCACCTGGGACAGGGCACCCTTCTTGTCCAGCCCCCACCAGCCTGATGGCTTTATTCAGGGTGCTGGGATGAATCAAGGTCACCAGGGTCCCAGCCCATGCATGGGTCTGGGTCTGGCCAGGGTGGAGGCTGACAAGGGTTGCTGTGAGAGTTTGGCCAAGTCTTGCTGGAGAAGGGACCAGGCGCACCCCAGCCCAGATATGGGGTAGCCCTCATCCATGCTGGGGGATTTTGCTCTAACTCGCACTCTGATCTTTAGGCCTGAAGAGGATCCCCTGCTGCCGATGTGAATGAAGGAAGACATGACGGAAGCAGCTTGCCCACTCGCTGGTGGATAGATGAACATCCTTCAACTGGGGCCAAGGCCTTCATTCCAGGTGGAGACAAGACTGAAAAGGAAAATACTCTTGTCTAGAAGATAAGAGCAATTTAAACCACATAAACCCATCAACCCTCCATACTGAGAAAACAGTGTGTGGACAAGTAGTATGGTCATAACCCGAGAATGAGCTAGAAATGCAGAGTCTCACCCCAATCTGCTTTTCAGCAAGATCCCCCTTGGTTTATATATGCATTAAAGTGTCAGAAGCATTGGTATAAATGACTGATGTCATCTCCTTCACAGAAAACATATTTTGCAGGATCTTGGACGTTTGAGAAGGAAAAAGAAAGTTGACGTAAAATGAGAGGGGGAAGAAAGAGGGAGACATAAGAAGGATGCAAATCACTAGATTGCCCTGGGGTGCCCTGTATTCTCAGTTCCTGACTGGCGCTTTGATTTTTAATGCTTGTGTTTTTCCTCCAGTTCACACCAGTTAAAAATAGAAGACTGGGCACAGGCATCCCTCTCTAGAGTGGTCTTGGATTGATATGCTGAGGAGGCCTGCTGATTAGATATGTGTCTGAACTGGGGAATGCTGGGCCGTCCCCTCTGCGCTCCCCAACCATGTTTGGGTTGGACTGGAGAGGAGACTGCAGGGAAGCCGGGGGATGCAGCCAGGTGAGAGGCCCCGCTGGGATCATGCCCTGCCCCACAGCAGTCATCTTACAGTGAAAACGCCTGTTGACAGGATGCAAAGAGTGGCTCATGCCACTCCATGGCTCATGCCAATGCAGAAGAACCAAGGAAAAGGAGATACAGGACTGGTGTCAGAGCCAGAGAGCCCTGGGTTCAAATCCTGCCTCTACCACTTGCTACTTACTCTCTGTTTTGTCTCAGGCAAGACGATTTTCCTGACCCCCAATTTTCCCCTCTGAAAAGAGGCAAAATAACTTTTCTTGCAGGGGTTATTGAGTATTGTAATAATTAGAGACAAATAATATGTCACATAGAAGATACAAAGCAAATTGTACTATTACAATTCAGTAATAATGATACTTTTGGAGGCGGTAGGAGCTCTCTGTTTTTTGAAGAATGGGGTCAATTTCATCCATTCGTTGATTCAGCGAATATTTATAGGACAGGAACTGTGCTAGTCACAGGGATTCAGAGCCAGACTCATCTCCGTGGCAGTTGCTGAAAAGTCAGAGACAGTTATGGTACGTGCAGGGAAGGAAAAGGAGGTACCACTGGGATAGTCACCAAAAGGGGAGGGGAGTCTCAAAGATGGTTCAGAGAAGGTATTCCTGAGGAAGTGTCATTTACTTGTTTTTAAAGAGAGCAGAACTGAAGTTCGTGAACATTTGTATGAAGAAAGACAGTTTCTACTTGGGAGTGGCTGATGAGAGGTTCCCACATTCGCTGTCATAGGTGCAAAGGCTCCCAGGAACTGAACCCTGTGATTACCGACCTGAGTCCTTTGCAAATACTTGCAGGGCTCAGGAGGCCAAGTCTAGCCCACTCAGCCAAGGATCGTGGCTCTAGTGGAGGGTGGGTAGGCCAGTGGAGGACTGACACCGGTTTTGTGAAACAATATTCCCCCTTAAAATGTTTTAAAAATATGTTTTCTGTTCCATTCAGTTTTATTTTTTAACAAAGTATATGTTCATACGTGTTACGTTTATAGTAAGAAAGAACACTTTTTTCTTAAAAATTTATTATATTTACTATTTGTATTACTACTTGATTTCCACATTTTAAAAGCTTTGAACCCTATTGTACATATTTTAAAATATAAGTCCGTGGTTAAATAAGATTTCATGACTGATATTTATTTAACAAAACTTTTCAGGGATCCATTTAGTTTAAAAATTGAGGTTGGCTTTTTATGTGTATTTACTTCAGCATATAAAAATGACTTATCCTCTCTGTGGGTGCATTCTAGATACTTTTTTTAAAGTTGTGGTAAAATATATGTTAACATCAAATTTACTATCTTAACCGTGTAAAAGTGTACGGTTCCATCATGTTCAGTAAATTCACATCGTTTTGCAATCCGCCAATGTTATTTTTTAATGCTGATTGTGACTAAATTGATTTACAAACCCAGGAATGGCTTGTGTCCTACAGTTTGAGAAAGACTGCCTCTATCCTATGAGGTGGGAAACCATAGAGCCTGTTCTGGCTGAGGTCACACAGATGAGCAAAGGGTAGAGTGCGCATGTAAACCCCAGGCACCTGCCTTTAGGTCGTGTTCCTAACTATCACTCAAAATGCCTTCCCATCTCCTTGGACTGCTCTTTCTCATAATGTGGGGCTAGAACCACCTGCAGCCAGATTACCTGGGCTGTCTGACACAAATTCAAACTCCCAGCCTCCACCCTGGAAGATTGAATCTGCATTTTAAATGAGCCCTCACCCTCTTCCCCAGGTAAGTTCCTCCCCAGCAGCACTGCCTGGCCGGCCTTTCTGAAGCCGGTGAAGCTTTGCTGGATGCCGCTGCCCAAGCTGCCAGTGCTGGCCAGAGTCCAGCTTGGCTGACCTTGCGTACCCCCATGGGACGGCAAAGCTGGGGCTGGTCCCCAGGGCTCTAGAGGGCCAGCGAGGCCCTTCTCAGCACGGACAGGCCATGAGGGAGACGTGCAGGGCAAACTGAAGGAACAGAAGGTGGGACGGTTCTGCTGCCCTTGCCTCGGGGGAAGCCTGTTTCATCCACCATCTGCTGGGATCTGGAAGGGAGCGGCCCAGCCTCCTCCCCAGCACTGGGGGATTAGCAGTCACTTATCTCAGCTGTTCCTCTATTCTGAGGTGTTGCAGTATTTACAGAGAAGCCAGAAACAGACTGAGCCACACTTAATTCCTCCCCGTGAGCCCTCCCATCCCCTCCTGTCCCTCTTGCATTCCATGTGCTAGGAGGGAGGGAGAGGCTCTTTCTAGATCGGACCAGGAGTTGGGGAGCTAGCCTTCCTAAACATTTCTATTTTCTTTCCCTACGCATTTGTTCGCCCCCACTGCCCTCTGGCTGGAGCTGGGTTTCAGTTTTCATTAAAGAAAGAAAGTGACATGACTGTGAGGGCTGCAGGCCCCACACATCCTGGTGCTCAGAATCCAACACCGAGACATGGCTAATCTTCACCGCACATTGCCCCATGTTTTACATGCAGCCACCAAGGAGATTAACCCCGGGGGAGGGTATTTCGGCCCCAAATGGATTCTGTTCTTGGCAGATTCCAGCAGTCACCGTTTTCTGACATGATAGGACCAACTGTAATGAACCATTTAATAAGATTCAGAAGGCAGGAGAAAGGGGGGACATAGACAGGAGACGCTTCTGGATCCTGGAGTCCATGGGCTTAATTATCTAAAGGCCACATTTGTACTTTCCTCTATCCTGGTATAAGTCAGAGAAATCAGAAAAGATTTGTAGGTAGCCTTTTAATTCCTTAAAAGGATTTGTCCTTCAGGAATGAAACACTCCTGCTCACAGGCTTCTGCTTGGAAGGTATTCCTCTTAGCTCAGATTTGGCTTGCTCCCCACATGGGCAGGGACTCTATTTATGGAGTTGCAGTTTTTCAAGTGTTACCTGGAGCAAGTCCACCTTTCCTGGAGAATGCAAACATGGCAATGTCCGACCTAAGCCTGACGTACCAGCGGAAGGCCTAGAGGGCCTGAGAGGAGGTGAGAGCTGTGAGCTCAGAGACTCCTGAAGGCCACTGTCATGCAGCTGCATGATGTGGAACCCATCTCTTCCCCATCAAAGACCAGGCACACACCTGACACATGACTTCAGTAGCAACAATACCAACTGTTGACATGTATTGCCAATTTTCTAGGGGCTGGCACTATCCTAAGATTCACTTTGTGTATATGGTCAACATGGTCAACTTCTAGATGAAGCTGGACAGACTGCCAGCTGCAGTACCCGTTTTTACTGAGTTGTTCTTCGATGTGATGTCAACAGCCTATATCAAGGGGCTGTGTAAGAAATAGGTCACTGCCTCTATTGTAAGGATGTTGTCATGGATGTTCATCATAGGACACGATCTTCTTTATGAGCCTCTTGGGAGAATTTCCTGTTTGACCCTAATACCAAGAATAGTAGCATTTCTACCAACCAACTAGTTTGTTTAGATTCTGTGGTCCCTGAATCCAGTGGCCAACGAGGTTTCACTTTGGCGGTGGCTAAGAAAAATCTTAGAAAACCACATATGTGGCCCAGTTAACGTGATGACAGATCATTGTGATCTATTTTATATACCCATCTCTAATTTTTGTTTTTCTTTTTCTTCCATTTTTAGCTTTCACCTTTCTATCTTTATAAGCCTTCGGGACAAAACCAAGGATGAATGGATAGATAGATAATGAACTTAAGGGAACAATGAAGAGAACATGTGAAATTGGAATTGAGGGTGATCATTTTACAAGTAGCCAAGAGTCCGTGATGACTTGCGTATATGTCTGTAGTTTCTTCCACCCCAATGAAAGCATGTATTGCCTGATGAAAATATACATTGCCTAAAAAGTACAATATCATTCTGATTTTACTCTTAACATGATAGTATAACTGGCAGTCTAAAATAATATTTTTCCAGTTATAAAAATAATATCTGCTTATTATCGTGGTAAACTAGAAAACACTGAACAGAAAAGTACAAAGAAAACAACATGTCTGGGTCAGTTTGTAAAGCTGTATGTTATAATCTCCCTAAAATAAAACTAAATGAGACATAAAATTCATAAGGCCTTGGCTTCAATATCTACTTACAGGTACTGGGCAGAGAAAAGACAAACAGCCTCCTATTCTGGTAGTTTGCAAGAATGCCCATTTGTTCTTCAGAGAGGAGACATGCAATGCAAGGGATTTGCATTAAAAGCATTTCTTGGTCCTACTGTTATAATTTAAATTATCTCTAGTCAACAGCTGGAACCAAAGAACGTCAAACTGGGAGCAGGCTGTGCCCTTGGGATTATACCATCCATATATAACTCACTTGTATATTTTAGAGGGCGAGTTCTAGTTTCTAACTCAGCTGTTGACTGGTTCAAACTTACAGTCTAAAAACTGGTCTATCACAAACATAAAACTAAACCACATAAATATATCGCTGGAGGCTTTGTCTTTATGTGGGGAGTCTAAAAGCAGTTGTTTTAGAAAAAAAATATTTACAGCTATTTTATGATCAATATTTCCAAACTCTTTTTAGTTAGGACTACAAATAACCAATTCATCTTACCCTCACAGCCTCTAATTTAATTTCATAAATTAATAATACTAATAAAGGCTTTGCCTAAAGCCAGTGTTCTATGTTAATCAAAAAACAGAGATCGTACTTCTAAAATAAAAACAACTGAAAAGCCTTCTCAAGCCGTTACTTGAGTGTGAATGCTGGCACTGCACAAATAAGTAGGCCTAGGGCTTATTGTATTTCAGAGAGCAGAGCCAGCCTTTCAGGACTGAGAAAAGAATCAGACATGAAATTATGATGTGGCCTTGAAAAATGATCAGAATGACCTAGAGCATGACCCAAAGGATGGAACAGAGTAAAATACTACATCATCAAAGAAATACCTGCAATGATCGGACAGACCCTAAGGTGAGAACATTCTTTTCAGATGAACAAGAAGAGTGCTATCTGTTCAGTTAACTCTTTTGCAAATTCTATTTAAATATGCAATTCTCTAAGGAGAGATTCTGGTCACTTTTTAATATTAGAGCACAACATTTATAGCTGCCACAGAAGACTCACATCAGGCTCATGTCCCAGCCAATGCGTGTGGCTGTC
This sequence comes from Indri indri, assembly GCA_004363605.1. Classification (NCBI taxonomy): domain Eukaryota; kingdom Metazoa; phylum Chordata; class Mammalia; order Primates; family Indriidae; genus Indri; species Indri indri. The sequence goes on from RJWJ010000591.1 coordinate 91,232, forward strand.
TTTCTGTGTTCCCTGTTCAATAACAAGAGAGTCCAGAGCTCCTGTCCTGAGGGCACAGAGGGAGAGCCCTGGAACTTTAAACCAAGCTGATCTCCTAGACTGGCATAATTGGTCATTTCTGGGGCTCACTCAAGGATCACATCACCAAGCTGCGGGCTCAAGGGATGTGTGGGGATGAGGAGAGAGGGATGAGGATAGGGAGCGGGTGATGGGGGAGTGACCTCCAACCCCCTCCACCCTTCCCACTCATTCCGATCTGAATGGAAAACTGAAAATGCTACATGAGAAGAACAGACAGATGCTGGCACAAGAGGTTGAGGCTTCGCTTTCATATCTTGCAGTGGAAAACCATACACTGTGCTCACTTTGCCCAAGGCAGGGGTATGGGCCCTGAAAATGGTAACAGAAAAGGCAAAACGGATCCCATGAGGAAGAAAGCTTTATGCATTAGAATAGCTTCAGTGTTCTAGTTCCTTCTGGAAGTGTACACACCTCAGGCCTAAATATCAAACCCTAAAATATTTGTTCCATAATTTATATCTTTATGCAGTGAGATTTTTCTTGGACCCATCTGGAAACTAACCCTTGTTTTGACTAAATGTGAAAGGTTAAATCTTAAATTTGCCTTTCTCACCTGGAACATGTTTGTATGAATCTGAGAGAATCAGTCATGAGTGAAAAGTTTATTGCTTCTATTTCTTATATTTCATCACGATGTCACAAAGATAGATCAAGCACATCTTTGAAAAACATCTGATTCAGTCACAATCACGTAGACAGGGTTTAAAAAAACCTTAAGGCTGGTATTCGGCAGCAGCTAAGAACGAACAGATGTTCTTTGTTCTCTCAGATGTTTGTAGGTATAGAAGGTCAAGGTAACATTTCATAATCACCACACTGAGACTGTGAAATGAATATACCTTTACAAAGAAAGGTGGTATGTTAGGAACATATAATACTCTATTGTTAGAGCATGTGTCATTTCCAGTGAAGTGTCTTTTACCCTCGTGGTCTCTCTGAACATGATTCTCGGTATCAACCAAAAAGACATCCAGTTCTCAGTGACTGGTTTTGAACAATAGGCTTCAAATAACTTCTTTGGGGAGTGTCAAGGCTTGCTTTCACTTACACAGATACTCAAACATGTCCCTAGTCTCTCATTTTGCAAACAACTTAGCAAACTATTTCAGATGAATAAACTCTTTGATTTGAAAAATCATTCTTTCTAACTAAATAGAACTAAAATAGTGACACTTATTGTGCGAATGTAGATATGAACAAGAGGAAAAATCCAATTTTGTGGCTAAATGGTGTTCCCTTGAAATCAACATGTGTTTTATTCGATCTCATCACTCAATCAATATTCATTGAATACCTTCTCCGGGCACGACATTGCACCAGCTACAGTGGGGAGTATTAGAATGAATGAGACAGCGTATGTATGCCAAGAGAATGTTTTCCCTATATTAGATACTACATAGACTCAACCATCCACCACAAAAATCTGTGCTAAGTAGCAGAAAAGAGGAAATAAACAGAAGCTAAGGGGTTGGAAAAAGGGAGAAAGTCCTTCTCATTGGACACTGGGGCAAGGTTTCATTGTCTGGATTTTGAGCCGAGCCCATAGGATTAATTGATTAATAGGTTTCTTCCCACCCTCAATCCCCACCAATCTGGCATAATTTTGCAAATGAGTTAGAGAAGGAGACAAGACTGCTAAAGGCCCGGGAGGCTTCAAGGACAAGAAAATACTGGGTTCATTCAATACTTGGTTAAAAAAAAAAAGAAATAAAATACTGGGAGAAATAATTAGTTAATAAGCTTTAGTGCATTGTGCTATATTTATGAAATTATTTTCTATCCAAATCATGTTCTTATGAGGAAAACCAAAACAGACGTGTTGTTCCCTCTTAGAATAATTACAATTTGTTCAGCAGATACTCACTGAGTGCCCACCATGTACTACAGGCTGTCCTTCTGTACTTGAAGATGATGTCAAGGTTCCACATAAAGTGAGAAATAAGCACACTACTGAAGGTCACTGAAACAGTCTTTTCAAATGAAAGGTGTGTAAAACATGTATGTGCAGGTGTGTGTGTGTGTGTGTGTGTGTGTGTGTGTTAAAGAGTAGCCACACCTTATTCTTCATGAACTGAAACCTGGAGCAGACCCCGAGAGAGGTCTTCCCCACGTACCCTAAGTCATTTGCCATGACTGATTTTGAAAATCTTTAGGGAATGAGTGATTTCAAGTTCATCTGTACATAGAAATCTTTGACTGTTAAAGGCTGTTTCTAAAATCCAACCAAACACACCAAACAGAACTCTTAACGGTGGGGAGAGTATTGAAGGTCAAGGGGAGAAGGGATTATTACATTTTCCATTTTATACTTATATATTATTTGAATATTATTCCAGAAGCATATATTAATTTTATAAATTTAAGAAAGGGAAAAAAATCTAATTTAACATCCTCTTGCTGAAAGGAGGGCATGTTTTTTTCTTGTTTACCCAGTGGAGATTTCTACATAATAACCTCCACATCCTTGAAGAAAGGCATTGCATCTCTGAGTGCTGCTTAGAATCTTTTTCACCAGCACTGCTATTTTAAAAACTAATTGGTTTATAATCTAATTCTGTTCCAAGTTTTTCAGGTGCAATAAAATCTCTTTAGCCAAATTGGTTAGGAATTGGGTTTCTAGTTAAGTTGAAAACTACCATTGTTCAGAGAATTAAGCTCATTTAGATACACCCACACAAAACTGCAGAGAAGATCATTTCATTTTCTTTGATACTTCCGAAGTTCTTTCCAGAATATTCTCATTTTGAAAACTAATTTTTGTCACATCCTATAATATAATGTGTATGATAGATGTAGAATATTGGGCTAAACTAAAATTATAACATCCTGAAAATGAATTTTTTGTTAATATCAACATAACTATTGCCTATTTGGTTCTCTTCAAAATCAAGGACAGATAATAGCTCTGGTTCTGGTCAAGGTGGAGCACTCTGGGTGCTCTCTCTTACAACCGTGGACCTAATACAGCATACATAGGAAGACTCAAAGGAAGAAAGAGGAAGATGGACTGCCTAGGGATTTAGGCCTGGACAAACAACATGGCGGTGAGTTCTGTGGGTTTCCTTATTGCCTCTCATGTACCCAGACAGGGTGCTGCAGATGCCTCCAGCCTAGACTTGCCAACAGGCACAGACAAAACAAACTCTAAGAACAGTCTCTCCCTCCTAGTCAAAGGACCAAGAAAAAAGATGCCCTCGCAATGGAAGGTGTTTTTGGTTACACCTGTCCTAATCTTGCCAAACACCAATGGGAAAATCGCCTCCCCCTCTCCGTAGTTTCAGTGGGGCAGAATGGGAGCTGATCTTCTCCCCCATCTTCTGTCCCTGTGGAATCAGGTGCTGGTGCTCCAACTCCCCTGCCCAGTGGTGTTGGTGGGAGTGATCAGGGAGCTGATCTTCCATTTTCTGCCTGGCAGAAGCAGGCAGTGCTTCTACTCTCCCACCAGGGTACGGCCAGAGCATGGGTCCAGTGGCAAACTGAATCTCCAACCCAACATCGCCTCCTGCCCCCCGCCAGCCCCCAGCATCAACGAGACTGAGTTAGGCTGTTCAAGGCAGGGCTAGTCAGCACTCCACCTGTGGTCTCAGTAGGGCCCAGTGGGGAGCTGAACCCCCACACCCACCCTGCAACAATGAGACTGAACAAGGATGCAAAACCATGGCTGATCAGCACTCTGCTCCCCACATCCGCCATCACCCAAAATCAACCAGGCCAAACAAGGGGATGAGATGTGCATTCCAGTTGTCCCTTGACTTCCCTCTATCCCCTCCCCTGGTTTCAGCAGGGCCCAGTGGGGAGCTGACCTTCTGCCTCCAGCCTGAGGCAACAAAGCTGTGTGTGACAGCCCTCTGGGCCCTTCTCCCTAGTGGCAGCAGAGCCAGTGGGGAGCTGAGTTTTCACTCCCATTTGGAGGCAATGAGGTGGTAGGAGTCAGTGCCTCACTTTCACTGGGAAGGTGTCAGTGGGGCTGAGGGGGGAGCAGATCTTCCACGCACCCACTGCAATGAGGCATTGTGGGTCAACACTCCACCTTGGCCAGGGTGGAGTCAGGAAGCTAAACATGCACACCCGCCTAGCCTTCAACTTCTCAACAGGGGGACTGCCTGCTAATAAAAGAAGATTAAACATGATCCAGAGTATCATAATATAATATCAAAACTTTCAGGATGCAATTGAAAATCACAACATGGATGAGAAAAGACAATTGACAATACAAACATCAAGATGAATCAGATGTTGGAATTATCTGACAATTTTAAAGCAACCGTCATAAAAATACTTCAACAAAACAATCACAAATTCTCCTGAAACAAATGAAAAAATAGAAAATCTCAGTAAAGAAATAGAGGTTATAAAAAAGAACCAAATGGAAATTATAGATGTAAAAAATGCAATAAGCTAAATGAAAAACATACTGGACAGGCTCAATAGTACAATGAAGATAACAGAGGATATAATCAGTGACCCTGAAGACAGATTAATGGAATTTACTCAAAGGAAAAAATAGACTTAAAAAATAAAATAAACAGTCTCAGGGACATGTGGGAAAATAAAAGAACTAACATTTGTATCTTCAGATCCTCAGGAGAGGGAAAGTAGGATTAAAAAAGTATTCAAAGAAATAATGGCTGAAATTTTCCCACATTTGGTGAATGACGTAAACTTACAGATTTACGAAGCTTAAAGAATACCAAATAAGATAAATCCAAAGAAATCCATGCCAAGGTACATCATTATTAAAATTCTGAAAACTAAAGACAAAAATCTTGAGAGGAGGCAGAGAGAAATGATACATTGCTTACAGGGGAACACCGATGAGAACGAGAACAGGTTCTCATCTGAAACCCTGGAGGCCAGAGTAAAGTGGTACATTTTTCAAGTCCTGAAAGGACAGAACTGTTAACCTGAAATTCTGTATCTGGCAAAGATATCTGTCAGGAGTGAAGGGGAAATAAAGACATTCTTAGATGAAAGAAAGCTGAGAAAATTTATTGCTAATAGACCTATTATGAAAGGAATGGAAAGGAAATAACAGAAAAAGTCTTGGGATTTCAAAAAGGAAAGAACATTAGAATTGGTAAAAATAGGAGTAAATATAATTGACTTTCTCATGAGTTTCTTAAATCACATTTGAGAGTTGAAGCAAAAACTGTAACGTGATCTGATGTGGTCCTAATCTTGATAGAGAAAATACTTAAGACAATCATATTTAAGGAACAGGGAGGCTAAAGGGACCTAAATAGAAGTAAGATTTCTGTATGTCAATAGATGTGGTAACATGTTGTTACCCATAGACTGTAATAAGTTATGGATGTATATAATATCTAGAGCAAACACTAAAAAAACTATACAAAGCAACATACTGTTGATTCCATTTATATTGTATGCTTGAGATGACAAAATTATAGAGCTGAAGAACAGATTAGTGGTTGCCAGGGTTTAAGGAAGGAAAGTAGTTGTGGCTATAAAAGGGTGGTGTGAGCGATCCTTATACAGGAACTGTACTGTATTCTAGTGACCACATGCATCTACATATGTGACAAAATTGCCCAGCACCAAACACTCACACAGACACAGAAATGAGGACATGTAAAACTGGTGATATCTGAATACAGTTGATGGATTGTATCAACTATATTTAAGTGCAATAGTTATACCAGATGTTACCATTGGGGGGAACTGGATAAAGGGTATATGAAGGATGTATGGGATCTCTGGATTATTTTTCACAGCTGAATGTGAATCTACAATTATCTCAAAGTATAAAAAGTTTTGAAAATCAAGTATAAAGTGTATTAAAAAATCCAGTAATTTCAGTTTTCCCATCAATTTGATTCTGAATGAATGAGTTCCTATGTTTAGGTGGCCACAGTTAATGGAATTTAAATAGCTGTACTAAAATATATCCTATTCTCTATATTTAGAGCCCGTGTACTGGCTGGCCCAGTAACATGTGTGGCGTGTGGAGTCAGGTGCCACTGAGGCTAAAGAGGTTGCAGTGTACACAGGCATCTCTGATGAATCAGGCGCTGATGTCAACAGGCAAACTGCCTGGAGATGGAAAAGCCCCAGAATTTACACCTATTTCAGGTGGGAGACAGCACAAGGAACAGACTCGGTGACAGGACCTGAAGATTGGAGGAAAGTGATTCTTCTGATTAACAGTATTTAAAATGCCCTGATTGAGCTACTCTAGGAGTGGTAGTGAACACCTTGAAACAAAAGGACTATTTTGTAAACAAACAGAGCTGTCCCAGTAAATTCTCAGGGCCTGAGGGCTTCTGCTGGGTGCCTTCAGTGAAAGAGCAGAACTTAGAGCACGAGGGTTAAGTTTCCTGCTCTGGTCCAGAGCTGCAGCTGAGCCGTGAATGATGCAGCACCAGGAGACGGCATCTGTGGGGCCTGGATGTTGGCAGCTGGGGGCAAGTGGCAAAGGCTGTGCCAGTGATGGCCAGAGTGGACTGGGCGTGGTGGTGGAGGCCAGGGTGGCAGTCCACGCTTTACCCTGATCATCTGTCAGATGCCCCCTGGGGACCCCTGGAGATGTGGAAGAGACAGGAGTGTGTGAGAGATGGGGAAGGGACCAATGCTACTCAGTTTCACAGAGAGGAGATATCAGGCAAAAAAATCTAGGCCAGTTATTCTGAATCTTGCACACATTGGAGTCACCTGGGATCTGATTCCTGGGTCTTGGCTCCATAGATTCTGATTTAATTAGTTGGGGTGCACCTGAGCATTTGGGGAAGTTTTAAAAGTTTCTCAGGCAATTCTAATGTTCAGTCAAAGCTGAAAACCATTGATCTAAGCCTGTGCTTCTCAAACTTTGACTTACATCAGAATCACTTGGGTGGCTTGGTAAACAGCAAATGGCTGAGCCCCACCCCTAGAGTTTCTGATTCAGCAGGTCTGAGGGAGGTATGAGAATTTGCATTTCTGTAACGCTGCCAGATGATGCCGATGCTGAAGGTCTGTGGAACACACTGTGAGCCACACTGACCTAGGGCCAATGCTCACTAAGATGACATTTATACCACCTGGCGGTAAGGGCGCTGAGGACGTTTGGATAGTGGGAATAGTATAGAGTGGGAAACCAATGACTAGGCTCATAAAGGCCCGAGTCTCATGCTGCCTCTGTGCGTACCAACTACGTGATCTTGAAAAATTTAGTCAAACCTTCCAGACTTAATTTTCTTGTGAGTAAAGCAAGAAAAATTATGGCCTCTACAGATAAGGTTGTTGCAATACTTAATATTTTATCACAGATAATCACACTACATACATTATGACAATGTAATTCCCAACTGCCCCTGTGAAGTATTATTTCTCCTGTTTTACAGATGAGGAAGCTGCAGTTCAAAGAAGGTAAGTTACTTGCCCCAAGTCACGCAGCTAGTTAGGATGGGCTTAGAATTTGAACCCAGGCAATCCGACTCCAAAACCCATACACTCAACCATTATACTATACTAGTGCAATAAACTTTATCTATTTAGGGAAAGTAATCACATTGAGAATGAAATGCAATGGGCCGGGCGCCACCACCCATAATCCTAGCACTCTGGGAGGCTGAGGCGGGAGGATTGCTTTGAGCTCAGGAGTTTGAGACCAGCCTGAGCAAGAGTGAGACACCATCTCTACTAAAAATAGAAAAATTAGCCAGGCATCATGGCATACACCTGTAGTCCCAGCTACTCGGGAGGCTGAGGCAGGAGGATTGCCTGAGCCCAAGAGTTTGCAGTTGCAGTGAGCTAGGCTGATGCCACAGCACTCAGGGCAACAGAGTGAGACTGTGTCTCAAAAAAGAAAAAAAAAAAAGAATTAAATGCTATGGAATTCTGAAAACTTCAGATCAGTTTCTTCTTTTCATGAAACACAAGAGATCGAAGCAGGGGCTGGGGTGGGGGGAGACCGACTTGGAGTACAGGACTTGCCAAGAAAGAGCAGCCCTGCTAACAGGCCAGGCCTTCCCCTGCAGCCCGTAAAGGGTTACATTTTAGGCATAAAGACAACTGATGTTAACAGACTTTGAGTCAGCTCAATCCCAGGCTAGTCTGATGAACTGCCTATTGTATTATCCTGGATGGAGCTGGAGCCCATTCTTTTAAGTATCACAAGAATGGAAAAACAAACACCACATGTACTCATCATTAAATCGGTACTAATTGATCAACACTAGTGTGCACATATGGGAAGTAACATTCATAGGGGGTCGGGCAGGTGGGACGGGGAGGTGGGGATAGGCAAATCCACACCTGACAGACCGGAAGTGGCGAGCGCTGTCTGGGGTATGGGCATGCTTGTCTGGTGGTACAAAGGCAATTTATGTAACCAAAGCATTTGTACCCCTGTAATACTCTGAAATTTTTAAAAAATTACCTGTTAGTAAGAAAGTAGAATGATGATTTCCAGGGGCCGGGGTATGGAGGAATGGAGGGGCGGGTATTGTTTAATGGGCACAGAGTTTCAGTTTTATAAGATGAAAAGAGTTACGGAGCTAGATGGTGGTGATAGTCACACAGCATTGTGAATGTATTTTGTAACGCCGAACTATATACTTAAAAAGGGTTAAGATGGTAAATTTTATGTTATACGTATTTTACAGCAGTAAAAAAATAAAAATTAACTGTTAATATGAAAAAAGGCTAATGACAGTATAAACTAATAAAACCATTTTGGAAAACACAAAAAAAGTAAAATAAAGTGATTTGCCTTATCCCATCTGTCAAAATAAAATACATATCCTCTGGAGGAAGATAACATCATACAAAACTTTAAGTTACCACTATAGTTTTTTATACATAATGTCTGGCAAATAAAAAAGTACTTGGCAAGATCAAGTGATTAAAAAACCACACGGAAAAAACTAGGCAATGGAAAGAGACCATCAGGAGATCTTGATACTGAAGTTATGGGTTTTATTTTTTAAAAACTGAAAAATATGTGCAAGATAAATAAGTGGCAAAATAGAGAGTTTTATCAAAGAATTAGAATCTATTGAAAAGAATCACGTGAAATCCTAGAACTAAAAATATAACAGAAATGAATAACCGAGTGGATGAATTTAAACGCATATTGACACAGTTGAAGAGAGGATTGTTGAGCTCTAAGGTAGTCACAGAATAGATCCAGACTAAAGCCTGGAGAGCAAAAGAATGGGAAATACAGCAAAAAGCTAAAAGACAAACGGAATGTGTGCCAGTGTTTAGTAGACATGTGATCAGAGTTCCAAAAGGAAAGGAGGAGAATGTGGCAAAAGCAGTATTTCAATAGATAATAGTCGAGACTTCTACAAAAGTGAAGAAAGATATTAATTCACATTCAAAATGCCTACAAACTTTGAGTAAGTGTTAAAAAAATCAGACTAGGCACATTGTATAAAACTGCAGAAAAATGAAAGAAAAAGAGAAAATCATATAAGCAAGGAAAAAGACATCTTATCATCAAATAGGTGGTAGCGAGAACTGATTTCTTAACAAAGTTGAAACCAAAAAGGATCAATTCATATTACTATAATAAGTCAAGAATAAAAATTATATTATCTAAGATAACCATTAAGAGATTAGTAAAATTTAAAAAAATTAAAAATAAAATATATAGTAGCATAAAGGGCCAAGAATAGCTAAGATAATCTTGAAGAGCAACAAAACTGAAGGCCTTACAACTGTGAATATCAAGATTTATTACAAGCTATAATAATTAGGACAGTGATATATTTGTGCAAAGTTAGACAAATAGAGAGTCCAGAAAATATATATGTGTATATATATATATATACACACACACACACACACACAGACTTGATTTTGCCAAATGTTAACCCCAAACATTGGGGAAATTATGACCTTTTTAATAAATTGTGCTGAATCAATTGGATAACTATATATAAAGAATGAATATTAACTCCATCTCGCAGCATCTACAAAAATCAATTCTAAGTGAATCATAGATCTAAATGAACAAGTTTTAATAATCATGTTCCTGAAATATAAGATAAAATGATATATTGATTACTTTGGGATAAGCAAAGATATCTCGAACAGAAAACACTAACCACAAAGAAAAATAATAATAAATTGGACAAGAACAACTTTGCCTCAGTAATGTCTCTATTAAGAGAATGAAAAGATAAACAAGGCTGTGGAAGAAAATATTTGTGATACATACATCCAACAAAGGGATCAGACTCAGGATAGATAGCAAATTCTATAAATCAATGAGAAAAATACAGACAGGCCAATGTAAAAATGGGCAAAAAACTTGAATAGCCACTACACAAACAGGGCTAGCCATGCAGCCAGTATGTATACAAAAAGGCATTCAATCTCAATAGTAACAGGGAGATGCAAATAAAATTACGATGAGCTTCCATTATTGTCCTAGTAGAAAGGGTAAAATTTGTACAATTTTTCTCTCTCTGTCTCTCTCTTTCTTATCTCATACAGTTAGACCTCTTCCAAGGATATCATCTCCAATCTTTCTTGCCAGATCACATTTCTCCTTCTCTTCTAATCCCTTTAGGCATTCCTTTTCAAAAATAAAAAAATCCTTCTAGCACAACACCATTTGATTCCCAGCACAAGGATAAACTCCTTGCTGGGCCATCACCCTCTAGCCAATCCCTGCTCTCCCCAGCTCACCTTCCAAGCACATGCAGGCTGCCGGTTTCACGTATATTGGAGCTCATAAACACAGGACCTTCAGTCAGGTGTCTTTAATAACTTCTTCATGCTTATCTTCTCTCTCCTTTTGAAATTTAGGCTTCCAAAGGCCAGGAATCATAATGTTTCTCTCCCTTACAGCCTATAAATGAGTTATAATTTTGACTGATTAAAGCTAAGAAAAACGATACGGTTTTTAAGAAATTTATTTGTATCTGTTTTTAAAAAGGAAGGTTTATTTTATATTTTGATGATTGAGAGTGTTTGGATGAGGAAAGAAAAACTAAAACGAAGAGTTTAGTCACCATTGCCATTGCTTATTTTCAACTTCCTTCTTTGACAGTCTTGAAAAACAACAAAAGGGTTATAAATGGTCTGAGCGATGAACTGAGAACGAATTCTTATCCTGTGACAAATCATATCCAGATTCTGTTGCGTTTACTGAAAAACAAAATTAAGATATGTGTAAGTTAAGGGAAGAGAGGGAGGGATACACAGCTTCTACAATGGGCTTCAGGTGACTGCATATAGCCTTGTGCCAACGCAGTGGAAAACAACTTAACTGTGGCCAAAGGTGGGGAAAGGCGTGAGAGTATCAGAGACCTATGCTGGACTTGTCACTTTGCCCTTCCTGCATAGTCAGGGCCAGATTTCTATCCTGTGCTAATTTATGGATTTTCTCTAGCAGAAAGTAGGATGTGAATCTCACCTCCAATGTGAATTTGAGATGTTTGATTTAGGGAATACGTGGAAACAGAAATAAAAAGCAACCAACTCACAACCAAAGTTCTTTTCATTCAAGTGTCAGCAAATCTTCAAAGCTGATGTCTCCTATTTCATATAAGTGAAAATCAGATGACACGAGGCCAGGAAAATAATCACCATGTTTATAATTAGAAGCTCTTCCAGAGATCTGGTCACGTCTCCGTGTGATACGATGCAGTCTGAGCACTGCATGATAGACCTGGAGGCAAAGCGTCCTCCCTTCGTGGAAAAAGCCCCACACGTGTAAGCAAAGTGTCCACATGATCTGGCCACGCTTCCGCCAGCTGTGCTGCCTGGGGTGTCGTGGACTGGCAGGGAGGGTCTCCGGGAATATTTGTCCTGCTCCTTTCTCCCAGTTCTTAAAACTATATCCCTTTCTGTTCAGCTAATTAGAGGCTCATTTAAAATGACCAAGATATTTACTTTTCCCCTTTACCCCAGGAAGGGTAAGCCTTTGTATTGTAAATACACATTATTGTTTGTTATTTAAATTAGGTTTTATGCCATTTGATAATCTGAAAGCAAAGATTTAGACTGGAACCAATATCAGTTGCTGGCTTGAGCTGGTGGGTGTGAGGAAGGGAGGGCCACTGGTGCCATTGCTATTGCCACAATGTCTAGTTTAAGAACAACAAAGAGAGAGCAGAATGCTAACTGGCATCGAGGAGGCATACTTGGAAGACTGCTAAGGAGCTTGACAGTGGAGAAAAGATTTGTGAAGAGGAAAAGTGTGTATTATTTTATCAAGTGTCTTTCTGCAGGAAACTGTTGACTGTCATACGTCTTCATAGCTAGAATCCTGCAATGGATAGACCATACGCCCAATGTGTATTTGAAAAATGTATAGGACACAATCCCCCAAGAACTTGGCCAGACAGTGTTGAGTGGAGAAAAAGGGTATGACAAGGCTGGATTGATCAGGGAAGTCTTCCTGGAGGAGGTAGTATTCGGCCTTAAGGTCTGGGTAGAGTTGACCGGGAGGACAGGAAAGGGAATGGTGTCCCAAATGAGAGGCACAGAAAAAGCAAAGCCACAGAGGTGGGAAAGTTCAAAATGTTTTCGATGGAAACTTAGAAAAGTGGCCTGGCTCAAGCAGAAAACTCGAGGGATATAGCTTATTATAATAAATGCGTATAACAGCTTAATCCAAAGGGGGAGTGGTGGGGGGGAGAGAGAGAAGTGCTTTCCAATGACACACTTCTTATCAAAAACTTGTTTTTTACCCGGAAGTAATAATAATATCAGAAGTCGAAGGGTAAATCTAAGATACCAGAAAAGGCTGGTTTGGGTACAAACATAATAAACGCAATATCCATGTGACGGACAAAAAGCCCCCATCCTAGACGAACCCACCACCCACCTTCTCCAGGCTTGTACCTTAGCAGTTGAGAACTGAGCAACGGTTGCCAAGTTATCTTTGTATGTTTTTCTAGTCAGCTCATGCTTAAATTCTCCACATTTTTTTATGCCTTTTCCGTCCTTTTTCAACCTTCAATGAACTTTCACTCCTGAGACAGGCCTGGGAAAAGGACTTTTAGAAATGAGATTAGTGAATGAATCCTAGTCACCCCTGGGAGTTTGGAATGAGATACCTCTGGTAGCATCTGTTCTAAGACTTCATTTGTCCCTTCCTTCCCTGAATTTCTTTTTCTGCACTTTATACACACTAACTCTAGGGCTTTCTCTCCTCTGACTTGTCCAGTCTCCCACAGTTGTGTGCTGGTAAAGTGGATGTCTGGAAAAACTAAGTCTTGATTTGTAGTGTGTGCTGGTTTCTGTGGTATAAATACTACCTTCATGGCTCATTTCAAGCTACCACCGGCTGGAAATATTGAACAACCAACCCGCAAGTTTGGGAGTAGACTCAAGCTCTCTGGGTTACCTGCAATGCATCGTGCTATGATCTCATTTCTCAGACAACTGTTCGCCTGGGTCCAATCTCTGGCCTTAACAGGAATTTTGCACTTGATAAAAGGGTCGCAGCAACCAGGATCAGCTGGCTGAAGTATCCTTAAATCATTCATGTTAGACCTGTACAATGCTAAATGTGTCAAGCTATGGATCCAGGTGTTGGGGCTCACCTTCTATCTCTCATAACATTCAGTATTCTAGCAGGACCAGGTAAAGTTAGGGAAGCACAAGACACATTAAAGAGCATCTTCCCACCTCAATTTATTTCTAGTTCCTTAGCATTCTGGGCATATTTCTTGTGCACTCTTGACAAGAGGCAAGAACTCTTATTGGTTGTGCACTCTCCATCAGTGCTTGATAAATGTCAATGTGTATAAAATTACCTGGGATCTGGATAAACTGTACATCCTAATTTAGGAGTGGGGTCAGGATGCTGAGGGTTAGCGTTTTTAACAAACTCTGACATGATGTGATGCTGCTATTCCGGGGGCTACACTAGCGGGATTTCGAAACATTCCTCCTGCCAGTGCCTTCTTTCTTTCCCACCACCCCACCTCCATTCCAGCTCATACCCACTTTCCTGGCTAACACTCCCGGGCTCGAGGTCCTCGATCCAGTTTTAGCAATGCCCTTAGCACATGAGCATTTTTAATTGGGTCTATTTATATGGTGTCACTTTTTCATTTGTGTTCTCATGCACATAATAGCTATTTACATCCTCCCTGGAGTCTTCAAGAACAGAAGTCGGGACTTTTCTCCCTTTTCCCCTTGCTGCGAGCCAGGTATGTCATAATGTCATAATGACACAAATGTCAACCAGGGCCTTCTGGGGTCTCGCGTTCCCTGTTCTGTTCAAAGTCTTTCCCTAACTGAACTGACCCTCCTTTATGCTACAAACTTCTTCCTCTACAGTGTGCACCACGGAAAAAGCCAGCAACTTTGGGTCATATAGACCCAACTCCATCTCAGCTGCAGTATGCGAGGCAGAATAGTGTTTTAAAAAAACCAGAATTTGGGTTCCTTGGGAAGGTCCTGCATGAGTTCAAATCCCATTTTCCCCTCTTCTTAGGTGTGCGTGTTCAGGTCGGTTATTTTGCCTCTCTAAATCCTCGTAGAAAGGGAACAGTGGCTCCAAACTCAAGCCGTTGTTATAAGAGTTTGAAAAATAATTCAAGGAAAGCACTTAATATAGTGTCTAGTACAGAGTAAAAATGTGTGACCTAAAGAAGTTATGTAAACTCTCTGAGCCTTGGTTTCCTCATGGGAAAGTAGGAATAATAGTACCCGTCATACAGGGTATTTGTGAGGATAAAATGAAAGCGTGTGCATGGAACCACAACACTCAACCCACAGATACCTCCCTTGATTCTCTCTTCCTCCCGCATGGGCAGAATTCCCAAGGTCATGGGCAGATCCCTTGCTCTGGATGCTTTTTCTCTCCTCCACTGGCCACTCTGCCCTTCTCTCAGGCTTCCTTCCGTCTCTCCCTTCCCTTCAGGAGTGAAATAGACTGGGAAAGAGGATAAGAGTCCAGCTTTATCTGAGGCCATGTTCTCACTCTTGCTCTGTCCTTCACCAAGGCCTTCTTTCAACTCCCCAAACGCATCGCAGCCTCCTCCCCCTCACAGAAGGCTGTCCGCCTGAGAGGTTTTCCTCCTCCTTTTCCATCCATCCCATTCCAGCTCATTTCCAAGGCTTGGCTCAATGGAAATTCAAAGAAAGCCTTTGATAACCTAGACGGTCATGCCCTGTGCTTCTCCTAAGCATCTGTTACAGATAAATACTGTAATTCTCTGTATAATAATGTAATGTGTAATTAACGGTGTTTTACCTGGATGCCCTGCTAGATCAGGAGTTCTCAGAAGTGTGGTCCCTGGACCAACACCATCAGCATCACCAGGAACTTGTTAGGAATGCAAATTCTTCACACCTACTGAATCCAACACTCTGGGCGTGAGCCCAGCATTTAGGGTTTTAACCAGTCTGGGGGGTGCAAGAGAAGGAGCGTGTGCCCCTTGGAAGGGCTGGTGAGGAGGACCCCAGGGAGAGACTGGCTGAGGGAAGGCCAGAGGGAGGTGGGGGAAGGAGACATTGAAGAAGAGGTTTAGGGAACTGGGGGTTGGGGGATGCCCCTGGAGGTGCAGGAAGACTCTGGAAGCAGGCGACGGTGCGTGTGTGTAGGGAGAGAAGGTGGGGTTCTGGGAGGAAGAACAGCACCAAGGATCCAATCCCAACAGCCTCCTGCAGGAAGGTGGACACTGGGCCTGATGGCAGTAGCCAAGCCTTGTGATGTCTGTCAGGCAGCACCATCTCAGATAAAGTGGCTTAGGGCCCATTTAATTTCTCATTACAAGGAGTTTAGAGTAGCTCAGCGTTAAACAGGACCTCGTATCCCTGTTCTGTTAATAGTGCCTGGATTCTGACCTGATCCTCGGAACGTTATACCCCAGACCCAGCACTGGTTCTTATCCTCATAAGTTGCTGGATAAGGTTGTGTCTCTTCTTCTCAGTGCTTCCATTTATTCATTTACCTACTATGTGCCTGGTAGTATTCTAAAAACCGGGGTTTAAATCCTCTTCTTGAATCCTATTCTCACACCTAGGTGCCTTCTTTCTGCTGCCAGATTTCTTTGATGACAACTGCCAAGCAAGTGACACCTGTTACCACCTCCAGACCTCCAGGGGAGGGGTCCCACTCCACCAGCAGAAGCAGTATCAGGATGTCAGCCCATCAGTCCCATGGTTTGAGGTCACCAAGAAAGATCAGATTCACACAGGCATGGAGGAACAACACTCTACTCACACAGAGAAGCTGCAACAGTGGGCATATCTAAGCCAGGCACAGTGGTGGGCACCTGTAGTCCCAGCTATTCAGGAGGCTGAGGCTGGAGGAATCACTTAAGGCCAGGAGTTCGACTCCAGCTGGGACAACATTAGTGAGACCTCATCTCTAAAAATAACAAAAACAAAAAACACAAAATGGTAAGCATCGGTCCCCCAGGGCCAGCAGCTGACGCAGGGCATAAGGTGATAATCTGCATGCACTTCTTTCATGCTGCAAGCAAAGGACCCAGTTCCCTCCACACCAGAAAGATTAATAGATATAGCAGTGTGGTTGGCCAGATACTGTGTGGTGCACAAGCTTCAGTGGACAAAGGAGTACCCATTGAATCTGACACAGGGAGATAGTCCCACATGAGCTGATAAGCCCAGAACAGGCTGTGAGGGCTCTTTGTCTCTTGGTAAGGAAGTGCTCCAGGCCCAAAGCTCATTCTTATGTGGTCATGCAGGGGTCTCGAGACCGTATGCACGTGACTGCCTTTTCCAACAGTTATCTCACGGCATCTTGAGGAGCTCAGAGCTGAAGGAGGTCTTTGGGGTCATTCCAACTACTTGCTATCCATGTCACTTTGTCCATCGTCTGCTATGTAGATTTGGCTGCCAGATATCAGGATGCTCAATTAGCTGTCCTAACTCTTATGCCACGTTCCAGTGAAGTCACTCAGTTACCAGCCATCCCTGGGTCTGGTCCAAATAGCTGGTAAGTCAAAATTTTGATTCTGGAGAAACTGAATATACAAACAGACAATGGTCGGACCACATATGACGATAGAACTCTGGCAATAAGCAATCCAGGAAGTAAAGCCTCAATCTCCAGCAATCAGCCCTGAACAGTCAGGACTTGGTCAATGACTGCCGGACTCCCTATTTTTTTTATCCCTACTTCTAACTTAGGACAAACCAGAGAAAGCCAAATACACTTCCCAAACAAATCACACAAGATGCCCTAGTTCTAGTTAGCCTAATTCCAGCTTCCTCATGCCAACAACCTCCAATCAGAGCACACCCAAAGCTTTCTCTCTTTTTCCCTATAAAGCTTTCCTACTCTCCTGCCTGCCTTTGACTCCCTGCCAAATGCCAGTGATGGTGGCTGACTCCCTTCCTATAGCTCTGAATAAATAGCCTCTCTTTGTTCTCATTTGAGTGATCTTCATTTATTTCCACACTAAAGGACAATAAATTTAATGAATTTGGAATTATCTCCTGGGTATCATGGATTTGGTGGAATTAAACTCATAGCTAGAACATGTTAAAAGTCATCTGAGGGGAATAGAACTGCGTTTTTTATTTGTTTGTTTGGTGGGGTACATTTGAGACAAGGTCTGGCTCTGTTGGCAGGGCTAGAGTGCAGTGGCATCATCATAGCTCACTGTAGCCTTCAACTCCTGGGCTCAAGTGATCCTCCTGCCTCAGCCTCCCAAGTAGGTGGGACTACAGGTGCATGCTATCATGCCCGGCTATTTTTTTTTTCTTGTAGAGATGGGGTCTCACTACATTGCCCAGACTGGTCTCAAACTCCTGGCCTCAAGTGATCCTCCCTCCTCGGCCTCCCAAAGTACTAGAATTATAGGTATACACCACCACTCCTGGCCAGAACTGCATTTTTAAAAAGATATTTAAGTTGTATGAAAATCTATGGTCAGGTGGATAGCCACACCACAGAGAACACTTGGCTAGGGATAAAAGAAAAGACACATGCTGCTTCTACAGGAGATGCTATAGACTACCAAGCCATGTGAAAGATAAATGAAATATTTTCATAATATAGAATATCAAGCTGAAAAACAATAAATTCTGGTAAAAGATGTGACTATGATATACTAGAAATCTAATTATTTCCAAAATAGAGAATTAGAGGCATTTCTAACTTGATGTGTTAATATTTAGGAATACAAGAAAACCTCAAAACCAGAAAGATTGTGTGGAATTAGGAAAAGAATCAAAGCTAATAATTACCTCCTTATTATTATAGGAAGTTTGAAAGTATGGGAGGTACTAAATGAATTGAATTGAATTGAATTGAATTGAATTGAACCAAACTGAATTAAACTGGAGAATTCACACCTTTGCAAGCAACAGACTAGGTAGGAGAGATGGCTGGATTTAGGTGAAGTTTTTCTGTGGTCTTGTAATAATCAGTGGGCTCACTACTTGAAATTTAACATCCCATTTTTCCTTCTATTTAGCATTACAGTAAAAAGCTCCCACGTTTATGTATAAAGCAGTAAGGTCTGAAGTTATGTCATTTTAACATATGGTCTTATTTCTGATATGCTAATTTTGGTAGATGTATTTTGGGCAGTTAGTGCTAAAAATCGAAATAAAAGCCACCACCTACATTCTACTACAGTTACATTTTCAACTTAGAGTTAGTGTTTTCGAATTGCCTACACTTTGTTTTAATCAACTTCTATTTTCTATTGTCCTATTGTCACTTACTGAGTCAGACCTATGAACTTGGTATCAAAAAAAATTTTGTGGCTCATGATCTCAGCAGCTAAGTAATCAGTCCTTTCTAAGTAGAAAGCAAATGAATCTTGACATAAGAGGCCACGTTAGGTCTTCCGAATGCATCTCTCAGCTTGCATGCATTTCCAAATTTTCAGCTGTATCTGCACTTTAATTTAATGGCCAAAAGTATGAAGAGAAGATTTTAGGAAATGTGTCTCAGATCATATCTGCATCAGGGAATTTATTAGCATTGCAGACTGGTTTCTTCATTGAAAGATTGAAACTATTCTCTTCTTTTGACAGATAAATACACTTCACTAAATCAATACTTGCTATTATTAAATAAGTATTTGGATATCAACTATGTGCAAGATGCTGTGTAAGCTACTTTAAAACAGGCTGAAAAAAAGATGGAAGATTTATTCTTCAAGTTTCCCAAGTTTTAAAACACATTTCCTCATTTCTACCTCCCAATGTTTCTCTTAGGAGCATTCAAACTATGAATCTTGGAATGCCATAAAAATGATTATATTTTTGTTTGTTTACCACAACTTTTTTGACACCAACTCAGCTGTATTCAAGGTATTTTTTTAATTGAAATAAATATTTCTCAAATTTGCTTTTTTCTGGTCTTGGGATATCTGATAAGCATGTTTGAAGTAGTCCCCAGAAAATACAACCTGACAAACAGAAAATGTTGATTTTGTAAATAACTCCCCGCTTGTATAGTAGGTATGAAATGAGTGTCTGATGAAATGCACACCAAGATGCCACCCTTTCCCCCAAAAGTCCCAACTTTCTGTTTGTGAACATAGTACTTCCATGGCTTGGAGGTTATCAATTGTGAAATAGACCATTGAGTCAATAAGAGATATTTGGAGAAAAAGAAGCCATTCTGTAAAATGTATGTAGTAATAAATGTTAAAAATAAAGAGAAAAGTATATCTTAGAATCCAGGAAACATAATTTTCTCATAAAATACATATACCTATATAACACTTATCTCATAAACTTAACTCTCTCTCTCTCTCTCTCTCTCTCTCTCTCTCTCTCTCTATATATATATATATATATATATATATATATATATATATCAATGTCTCTCCCTTGCCCCTCCTTCACACACACACACACGCACACACACACACACACACACAACACACACACATCACCTATGTGGGAAAACCTCAGTCACAGTAAAGATATTGCAATCTCACATCCTGATTAACAAATGCCATCAGTAGAAACACACTTCTCACATAAATGATGCAATTTTCACAGTTTCGGTGCCATTTTCCCTTCTTTAAATATTTCAGTGCAAATGAGAATTTCAGCGTGATGATATCATGGGAAGTTTAAATTTACTTCAGGAAATTCCTGGAGTAAATGAAGAACTTCTAAACACCACATTTGCACAAGATAACTATGTGTAAATAGCAGTGGTGATCTTTGGTTTTCACTGTGCTGTGATTTTCATTGCCTTTAAATCATAACACAAATGAAACTGGATCCTTTTTATGTTGATTTACATAATTTTAATTATTCAGGACCAATCACTTTCTAAAACTCAATAAAGTAAACAGGTGAGACATGACATTTTGAAACATGGCTCCTAACCACAGGAGAAAAATATAAGGCAGAAGATGAAAGATAAACAAGAATAGAAGATGACATAGCCATCTGTCAGCCTCCCAAAGGATGCGCCGGTTTTCATGACAGCATTTCCTGCTTTCTTTTTCAATGTTACTGGGCAGCATATTAGCAACATTCAGGTTATGGGATTAAAAGAAACACAAGTAATAATAGTTAACTGTCTTTAGGTGTCCCTGATATGTAACCTGACTTGTCTACTAACAGATTTTGGGTGATGGCTTTAAAGCATAGGTTTTAACCCAAGGCAGGAGTCTCAAAGCTACTGAAGACTTTTTGCATGTATGTATGTATATATTTTCCAATTGCAAGGCAAAGGGTGCCATAGACAAAATCATTAGAGAAAGTAGAGACTTCTGGTTCTAGCAGATAGTGTTCCAAGATAATCTTAAACTATCCCAGGACAAACAACTATTTAATAGACATTCGAGATCAATTAAAACAGTATACGCTGTTTTAAAAAAAATAGTTTATGGAAGTCTCTGTAAGAAAAGGAAATCCACAGATGCTAGAAATGAAGAGGGACTGAAAACCCGAGAGGTAAAAATGTGTTCTGATGAAGCAGCTATTCCAGAAAATACTTATCCTTAGCAAGAACCTAAGGGCTTGAATAACATCTCTCCTTTTAGGTTGACTTAAAATTCTATAAATTTTACCTTAGAATTACAAATCTGATGTGCACAGATTCTTAAGTATCTGACTTGATGAGTTTTGAAAATGTATGTACCCATGTAACCACTGCCCCCAATCATGACAAGGCACATCTCCATCATCCCAGAAATCTCCCTCAGACCCCCTTCTAGTCAATCTCTACATTAACAAGCAATTCTTGTTCTAGTTCCTATCTCTATATATTCCTATCGTCAACTCCCTGAATTTTATACAAATGGAATTACAATGTATGTATTCTTTTGTGTATAGTTTCTTTCATTCAACACAATGTTTTGAAAATTCAAACACGATGTTGTGTGTTTCAGTAATTCATTCTTATTTACTGCTGAGTAATATCTTCTTGTATAAATGAAATATTTGTCCAGTGAATAGACATTTGGATTGCTTCTAGTTTGGGGCTATTATAAATAAAAGTGCCATGCACATTTTTGCACAAGCCTTTTTGTTTTCATTTCTCTTGGGTAAAAACAGAATTGCTGGGAAATAGCATAGGTATATGTTTAACTCTTTAAGAAACTACCAAAATGTTTTCCAAAGTTATTAGAACAATATACAATCTCATCAGCAATGCACGAGGGTTCTAGCTGATCCACAACTTTGCTAATATTTGATGTTATTTTATAATATGTATGTAACTTTAGTTATTTAATTGGGTATAAAATTGTCTAATTTTTAATTACATTTTCTTTGTGACTTATAATGCTAAGAACCTTTTTATGAGCTCAATTGACTATTGTATATCTTCCTTTGTGAGGTGTGTATTCAAGGTGTTTTTGCCCATTTTAAAAATTGGGATGTTCTTTTGTTATTGATTTGTGAGAATTCATTGTACATTTCAGAAGTAAGCCCTTTGACAAACATAAGTACTACAAATGTACTCCATTCTTGGTTTGGCTTTTTATTTTATTAATGGTATCTTTTAGTAAGCAGAAGTTTTTAATTTGATGAAAGATAATTTATCATTTTTTTCCATTTCATGCTTTTTGTGTCTTGTCTAAGAAATCTTTGGTTACCTTAAGGTCATGATAATATTATCCTTTATTTTCTTCTAAAAGCTTTATAGCTTTAGATTTTATGTTTAGATTTATAATTCATCTCAAATTAATTTTCATGTAAGATGTGAGGTGGAGAATCAAGGTTTATCGATTTATCCAGTTTTTCCATCTGCTGAAAAGACTTACTTTCCTTTCTCCATTGAATCACCTTGGTCCTATTACCAAGAATCACTTGGCCATAATATGTGGGTCAATTCTAGACTCTATTCTATTAATATATTTTTTATCATTTTGTCAATACTACACTGTCTTGGTTACTATAGTTTTGAAGAAAGTCTTGAAATCAGATAGTATAAGTCATCCAACTTTGTTTATTTCAAAATTATTTTGGCTATTCTAGGTTCTTTGAATCTCCATTTAGGTTTTAGACTACCTTGTCAATTTCTCAAAAAGATAAAGTCTGATTGGGTTTTGTTTGGAATTGAAACGAATTGTTGAATATATAGATAAATTTGGGAAGAACTGACATCTCAACAATATTAAGTTTTTCAATCCATGAGCATGGTACTAATACCGTATATCACTTAATTTATTTAGGTCTTTGTTCATTTCTCTCAGCAATGTTTTGTAGTATCACCCACCCACCTTTTATCACCTTTATACTTACATTTTTATATTTTTGATGCTGTTATAAGTGTAAAAATTTCACATAATTGTTTTCTGCTATTATATAGAAATAAATTTTAATTTTGTATATTGAAATTTTACCCTAAACATTTGCTAAGTTAATTTATTAGTTTGCATAGACTTTTTGTAGATTCTTTAGGATTTTCTGTGTAAATAATCATGCCATCTGCAAATAAAGACAGTGTGAAAAGTCTTGCCTTCTTCCCAATCTTAGGGGTAAAGCATTCAATATTTTATAATTATAAAGCATTCAATTATTTATAATATGGTAGCTGTAATTTCTTTTGTAGATGCCCATTATTAGATTGACAAAGTTCTCTTTTATTCCTAGTTTGCCAGGAGTTTTTACCATGAATAGATGCTGAAATTCATCAAATATTTTTCTGCATCTGTTGAGATGATGATGTTTTTTCTCCTTTTTTCTGTTCATATGGGGAACTACATTGATTATAATTACTTGATTTTTTAATGTCAAACCAACCTTGCATTGCTGGTTTAAACCTCTTTTAATCATGGCCTATCGCAGAGTTTCAGTATGAAAAACACTATCAATGGGCATGGAAAATCCAGGCCAATAATACGATCAACTATACCATAGGATTCATGAGAATTTTTGTGCCCTTTAAAAGGATCTATGTATTACACAGGGTGGAGAACACTGTTGTGCAGGAGAGTTATACAGGAATAATATACACTGGTAGAAATAGGCCTTGTTTAGGTGGAATTCTGCAAGGGGATAAAAGAGGAGAGGGAATGGCTGTTTCCTGTGTTTTATCCACTCTAGGTACCAGAATCTTCAACAGTGGGGTCTGTCTCAGTCCATTCAGGCAGCTATAACAAAATACTGTAAACTGGGTAATTTATAAACAATAGAAATTTATTTCTCACAATTCTGGAGGCTGGGAAGTCCAAGATCAAGGCACCAGCATACTCAGTGTCTGGTGAAGGCTCACACATAGATTTATAGATGGTCCTCTTGCTACATCCTTGGCAGAAGGGGCTAAGGCATGCCCTTCAACCTAATTTATAAGGGTATTAATCTCATTCATGAGAGCAGAGCCCTTATGATGTAATCACCTCCCAAAGGCCCCATGTATTAATACTATAAACTAAACATAAAATCTTAAGCCCCCCCCCCCCCACTGAATAGACCCCCTTTTGGCTAAGGGGACCCCAGGAAAACCTTAAACTGAGTTCTTGGCCATGCCATCTTTTACCCCCTCCCTCTGGGTGTTGAGCCATAACAACTGACCAGCATTAATGTTAAAATAGAGATAAGACTGACAAAACAGACTCTTTATGGCAATAAGAGACCAAATTATAAACAAGGCATGAGGCCATGCAATGCTAGGCTTAAGTCACACCTGCAAGCCACCAACCTTGCTAAACAGGTCATTTTGATCTAGTCATCCTCTTCTTAACTTAAACATTCCTTTCTTCTGACTTCAAGTTTTTAGACAAAGCTTTATTCCTTTAACCAATTGCAAATGAAATAATTTCTAAATCCATTTATGGCTTGTAAGCCCCCGCTTCGAGGTATCTTGCCTTTTTGGATCTAATCAATGTATACCTTACATGTACTGTCTTTGCCTGTAATTCCTGCCTCCCTGAAATGTATAAAACCAAACTGTAATCCAGCTGCCTTAGGACCACTTACTCAAGGCTTCTTGGGTTTGTGTTTTCTTGGACTATGGGTCACTTGCATTGGCTCAGAATAACCTCTTTAAATTATTTTACAGAGTTTGGCTTTTTCTACTAACAATACTATTGCATTGAGGATTAAGTTTCATGATATAAATTTGGGGGTAACACCAACATTCAAACCATAGCAGAGCAGGAAGATCCTGATGTCTACCTGTAACTAAGCCGATATGGGTTGCTTAACTCTGACAAACTTTAATGATAATGATAAAGAGATTTTCTGAGAATGTCAATCCACCGTACTTTAAAGGAAATAGAGATGATTCAGGTATTAGTCATATGTTCTGCTTCATTAAAAAGCTATTGGTAACGCTTCACCATGGTGGATGGTGAATAGCCTCTGTATTCATCCATCTTCATGGTGCAAATTATTACTGTCGTGCAGTCATGGATCTATGCGGCTTTTCCCTCCAGGATCAACATTTCAAGGTTTAGTCTTCACGGCATGCATTTATTTAAAGACTGCCATCAAACATTGAATTTTTACTTGTTAACCTGAATACTCCTGTAGCTTTATCTCTCTAATAGGGGCATGCTGGTTCTTCTTTCTTTGTAGCTGGGAATGAGGTAATCTTCATTCTGTTTTCCTGGAAAAGGTATGGAAAGACCTTAATATCTTCTTAATATTAAGACTCTCTTGTGCCTTGATGCTTCCTCCAGTCAACAATAGCACAGAACTTCTATTTAATTAATTTACTTCCCAAACTCTATGGATTACTGTGCAAGCATTATGGCTATGAGAGGGATCCTAGGTTGGTTTCCTCTTACCCTTTCTAGAGATGACAGTGATGACAGCAGTCTACAAACGTTATTATATTTATTTGGTTCTCCAGATATGGTAATGAATCAATGAATGAATTGATTTTTTTAAATGCCTAAGAGAAGCTAAGATATCCAAGCATAAATTTCCCATCTTTTGGACTTTGTTATGCACATCATTGCATTCCCGTGAGTGAGAGTTCGGAGCTCACTAGGTAATGGCTGATGTCAACCCTGAGCAACATAGAAAGCTGCAGGGCAGCCAGCGTCCTTCAGATGTGCCACACACATGGGCGCATGACTGGTAAAACTGCTCCAGCTGAGTTGTTAAGTGGGGCCATGCTCGCTTCCTAGGCTTGAAAAGAAATGCGGATGCTAACATCCTGGGAAGCTGGGCCACCACAGGAGCAGGCGACCTTAGCTCATGAGCTATCTAACAGCTCCTCTCCACAGGTAAACATCTCTGTCAATATACACACCATTTCTCTCCCAGCAGTCAAATTTTAGATGTTTTCGTTAGTTCATAATGGCAAAGTTCTTCTTTGTTCAAAGCTCCAAGCAGGACTTAGTCACAGCAGCCCAGGGCTGGAATGGCCCTTCAGGATCTGGTCAAATCAGGGCTGCTGGGATTCAGACTTTGTGCCTTGTGACTTTTCAAGTCAAAATGCCATTGGACACCTTCTCTATAATAGCAGATGAAGGAAGGAGAAAACATTTCATTTGGGCCTGGGGGAGAGTGGGAAAGAAAAGGGGGTGAGAATGGATTCCCTGCCCCATTTAGGAATGAAGGCATCTGGGCTTGAGTGGAGGAGAAAACAGGCCAGTGCGGACAAAGGGACTGGAAAGGATCTAACTAAGGAGGGCAGGGAGAGGCTCAAAACTGTGACGCCGGGACATTGCGGTGAGTGTTGATGGGAAGCAGAAAGGGACCTGTGCCAGAGTCCGGGCCCTGAGTCAGAAGCAAGGAGAGGCCTTTGAGCAGCCACAGCCCAGCAAACACCACCTTAACCAGAGGCAGCTACTGTGCAGATGCCTGCCGGAGCCTCCCTCTTGGCCTGAGGCAATCACAGCTGAGCGGTGAGTCAGCACCAGGCAGTCATTCATCCTTTTTTGAAGCCAAGTATCCAGTCATTTCTGAAAAAATTAAAAATACAAGAAGATCAAGGAGGGACTGGTGTTCCCCCCCCACCACCCCCTTCAGAACTGATGTGAATGAACCCACTATGCGTTGTACTAATGAAGCAGCCACACCTTACGGGCACCGTGGGCTTGGGGGCTGAAGGCTACTTTAATAAATTTTGTCCATCAGTGATGCTGCTGCCAGTGGTGCCAAAGGACAGATGCAATTTGCTCAGCAGTGACCTGTGAGGATCTGTCAGTGCACCAGTGTCCACTAAAAGGACATTTCCAAAAGCCAGGTGAGGGCTGTCACTCATTTAAGAGGCCAGAGTGAGCCAGCTCACCCACCACATGTATTTCAGTAATAAACAAAAATAAATTCCGTGTCAACTATTGTCTCAGCAGGCCCTCTCCACACCCCCAGAGCCTCCATCTTGTTTCCTGGTGACCAAGAACTGGACACACCAGCCACCCTCTCCCTTTTCCTAAAACCCAGAGTCCACCCTTCCAGGCAGCACTCCCATGCATGAACCAGTCACCGTACAGGCCCCGTGCTCAGATACACCAGTTCAAATCTTGGTTCCAAGGCTGGGTGCGGTGGCTCATGCCTGTAATCCTAGCACTCTGGGAGGCCGAGGCGGGCAGATTGTTTGAGCTCAGGAGTTCAAAACCAGCCTGAGCAAGAGCGAGACCCCATCTCTACTTAGAAAGAAATTAATCGGACAATTAAAAATATATAGAAAAAATTAGCTGGGCATGGTGGTGCATGTCTGTAGTCCCAGCTACTCGGGAGGCTGAGGCAGGAGGATCGCTTAAGCCCAGGAGTTTGAGGTTGCTGTGAGCTAGGATGATGCCACGGCACTCTAGCCCGGGCAACACAGTGAGACTCTGTCTCAAAAAAAAAAAAAAACAAAAAGCAAACAAATCTTGGTTCCACCACTTACTGGCTGTGTAAACCTTGGACATGTTGCTTAATCTCTTTAAGTTTCAATTTCCTCTTTTGCATAACAGGAAATACAGTAAGTACCACGGGGGCCTTGTGAGTATCAAATGTAACTATCTGTGTAAAATACATAGCACAGTATCTGATGCATAAGTGCTCAGTAAATATCATCACCATCACCCTCACCTCCACCCTCACCACCCTCACCCTCACCATCACCATCATCATTACCATCACCACCTTCATCTTCACCATCACCATCACCCTCACCCTCACCTCCACCCTCACCACCATCACCCTCACCATCACCATCACCTTCAGCATCACTGTCAGCAGCCACAGCAGTGGCATCTCGGGTCTTTTCCCACTCAGGCTATGCCTGCTCTATGTCTTCCTCCCTCAGAGTGCTGTTCTCCAGCACTGATCTGCTAACCAAATGTGTGCTGAAATAAGAGGATTTGGACAGTTCCAGGACTGAGAAGGAACATTCTGGACCAGTTCTTTTAGAACATTTCAAACCATGTGAAGCAGGTAAAAGGATGGTACACATTTATTATACTATTGTTCCGTCCGATGGAAGGGCGTGATACATGGAGAAGGCATCCTAAAAATTTCTGGCCAAATAAATGACTCCTGGAACTTTTTTTTTAGAAAACAAAGTCATATGCCTCTTCTTCATATCAGGTGGTTTCTAACCAGCTTCAAACAGGAAAGCTACTCTGGAATCCAGGCTAGCACGGGAGACAAAAACACCCATAAGCCACAAACTGTAGCATCATGCAGGGATGCTACCGTTCAGATGATGATAATGATAATGGCTAGCTACTATTTATTGAGTTCTATGTGTCTGGCATTACACTAGTCAATTCCCATATCTCAGCATATTTAATCTTTACAACAACTCTTCAAAGAAACTAGCATACCCCAATTATCCAGATGAGGAAACTGTAGCAATAGGGGTAAAGATCACCTGGTTAGCAAGTGGCAGAGAGCTACTTTAGCTACTTTCAATTTAGGTCTGTCTGACTTTAAAACTACTAATCCACACTTGGTAGCTGGGAGGCTTCAAGAGGTGGCTGTGGGACAGCACAGCTGAGGAGTGACTGGTTTTGTAAGGACAGGAGGTAGGGAAGTGTCACAGAGGACGGGAACTTGACCTACAGTGAGGAGTTTGCCAGACCAGCAAGAAACAGCTTTCTAGCAAAAGAAAGCAAGTGAACAACCACATGGAAACATGCTGTATCTGGGGACCAGTGATGGACTGGCACAGAGCATGTGGAATGGGGCCACTGTTGTCCTGCTCCATCCCTCTGGGTTGACCACTTCGTTCATGGCCCACTGTAGATGTTGCCTTGCCCCAGCCGGTACCACACTTCCACTCTGTTCTTGCCCTCCTCAACTCCTGATGCCGTGTCGCCTGACATTTAATGCTGCCCTGCCTGAACCAACCTGGCTTCCTTTCCTGGTCATCATTGGTCCCTCCAACTAGTCTGCTTCCCACAGCTCGGGACGATCATCTTGTCTAATCTAACTTGAAACTGAGGACATTTTCTATGTGCTGAGTTTCCCTATCCTAGGATGGGCTTGGACTTGAACTTCTAGGCTGAGGGTTCTTAATGAGGAATATGTGGATGGGCTCTATAGAACCATAAACCATAGAATTCTAGCAAAATAGTGGAACTTAATGTTTAAAGGAAAATGAAACTTTCATTAAGTTCTCAAAGGAAACCTCTCCCAGAAGATTAAAAACTATAGAAATGCTGCACTGTTCAATATTACATGCACTCACTAGCCACACACAACTATTTAAATTATCTGAAATTAAATAAAATTTAAAATTCAATTTCTCAGTCTCACTAGCCATATGTCAAATGCATGTGAGGACAGTGGACAGCACAGATTGTAGAACACTTCCAGCATTGCAGAACGTTCGACCGGCCTGTGCTGGCATAGGTAATGGGGAACCACGGAGCATGCCGAGAGGGGAATGACATGATTAGACATGTGACATGAAACGCTAACTCTAGCAGCAAAGTGGAGGGCAGATTTGGGGAGGGAAAAGCCATGAGTCAGGGAGACCGGCTGGGAGGAACTGACTGTCTGCAGTAGCAGTGGCAACAGAGAAGATGTCACAATTTTGAGAAGTGTTTCAGAGCACTTGGGGAAGGACTGCACCAGGGAACAGAGGCAGAGAAAGAAGTCAAAGGCAACTCTAAGCTTTCTCATTTGAACAGTGGAACATGCCCAAACCACATCCTCTCTGGCCTTCACTCCTACTGCCTGCTTCTTTCGCCTTCAACACCCTGGGCCAGGCCCCACCCACGTCAGGGTCCTCATGCTGCTGTTCCCTCTCCTGAAATTCTCTTCCTCTAGGTATCCCGATGTCTCCCTCCCTTGCCAGTGTGAGTGACCGACCGGGAGATGGGGAGCTGTGACCATCACAGAAGCAGGTGTGAGGGTGAGGAAGATGGTGGGTCTTTCTGCGTGGACTGTTTGAGGGGATCCAATAAAATGCTGTTCAAAGATCAGTAACGCGGATTCACTAAAGAAGAGCAGACTGTTAACTGGCCAGGCCCCAGGCAGCCTTGTGAACCCTCTGGTACTTTATCTTTTCAACTGTTCTCTCAGAATGAGTCCTGATAAACTTATTAATATTAAGTCTTAAAACACTAATATGTGCAATATGTTAGCCAACCCAAGTGATTTTCATTTTAATGTGGAAAAGAGTCCTAAGACAAAAGACTGAATCTCTACTGGTGGATTTTTATGTATCAATGACAAATCTGTCGAGAACACACTTCCCCACTCCTCCCACCCCCAATGATACCTCATAGCTGCCTTTCTGATCTCCTTATGAGCTGACTAAAGCAATTTTTGAAAAGCATTCAGTAAAGAGTAGACAGAAAAATTCCTTGTGACTAACTCCCCATTACTCAGAAAATGTAAGTGGATCAAACATCCCATCCCCTCACCCTCCGAGTATGTTGGTAATCACAGCGTTACTGTATAATGTGAAAATTTCCAAATAGAACTAAACTCAGGTCTATAAATATACGTGATTAAGGTTTCAAATATAGCCCTGCTTTATTTTCATGGGGGCTATTTCTGTGCGGTGATTGCCTGGCTGATCTGCAATTTCAGAATACAAATGGCTTTTCTTCATAACTAATGGGAAACTTGGCAGGGTGCTGCACACCCAGGCCCTCTCTGTGAAGAAGTCTGTTAAACAGTGGTAAGTGCTCTTCTTCTGAATTATGTAAGCAGCTGACAAGAGGCAACAGTACAACTCCACATTCTGCTCAGAAATAGTGTTTGTTTGGTTTCTCTTCTGGTGCTAGAGGGATACTGATTCTTCTTGTAATAAATAATAAAATGACCGTGAGCGTGTATCCCAAATTAGACACACTATGGTACAAATTAGGAATATATACATTCCAATGGAGATTTCGTTGACCTTGGATTCACCAGTAACTAAAAAAGTTTTAAATAAGAATAATGTAAGAAAATTCATAACCATGGTGACTGAACCAAAGAGGAACTGCCTGAAACAAAACCTATGGGTTTAGAAGCAAAACACTAAAGAGTTTATCACCTCCATTTAATAGAGAGAAAAGTATTAATAGATTTATGGTCTTACGGTACTCTCAGGATCACAAAGCAACTTTTGTAATGTCATTACAGACAATAAAACCCAACTCTGAGCCAGGCGTTTCTAGGTCAATACAACAAAGGGTTATATTTTGAAGCATTTTAGAGAATGACAGATTTTGGAGTCAAAGTTCAAATCCCAGTTCTCTCATTTATTAATGTAGTGACTTTGGACAAATAAGGCTTAGAGAAGTTTTCCCTTTGCCTGAAAGTCTGTCTTTGGTGTCTGTCGTTGACTTCTGAGCCTCCTCCTCCCGGCTCCGTGGCTCCTCTCTCCGGAGGATTAGGATGCTCTTTCCTGCAAGCCACGTGCAAGGACACAGTCAAGCCAAGTGTAGAAGTGAGTCAGCCGATGTTAGAACACAAGTCCACGGCAAGGCTCCAAACCTTCTGGGAGAGATTCAGATCCAGAGTAGTTGTTCATCAAGATAGAGGATTAGAGCTAGGGAAACAAAGCTGGACACTAAACATTCAAACCCAAGCCAGAGGCAGAGTTAGAATGAAGCTAGTGAAGGTTAAGCTTCAAGACTCCTCTCTTATATGGCCCCTTCCAAGACCTTATATCTAATTCATATTTGTAATTTTACATTCTTTTTCTTAAGTATGGCCCTTAAAACCATGCAAGCTTCAGGCCCACCAGAACCTGGAACCGCCCTTGATTCGTTCCTGTGCTCTGAGCCCAAATGGCAGTGGGGTTGCCTGGAGCTGCAGACACAGGGCTAGCTGGGGGCATCTTATTCTCACTGCCTCCTAATGAACCTTGGGATTGCTCAGAGACCACGGATAAGGTTATGCCTGCAGACGGGCTCTAGAGGTTCCTGTGGTAAACAAAGAAGAGCCAAGTGGTATCACGTGCTTTTTCATGGCAAAACCAAACCAAACCACTTTCTGTTTGGTTTTTAAGTCTCTTGTCTTGCACAATTTACTCAGTAAATAACTTGAGGAAAACTGATGCTGACGTTGGGCTCACATTTTTGCACCTCTCTTCTCTCTGGCATCTTGATTCCATGAGTCCTAATTTTTTATACATATATGTATTATATTACGTATATAATATATAGACACACACACTTAAATACTGCAGAATACACAATACAGTCTTTTCAAATGCACATGGAACACGTATTGTAAAAGTCATGATAAATTTCAAAGGATTATCATCATGCAAAGTAGGTTCTCTGACCACAGTAGGATGAAGCTAGAAATTAATAACAAAAAAATAAGAAGAAAAATGCCCAACTGCATAGAAATTAAGTAATCCACTTCTTAAAACGTGAAGTATTTTTTGTTAAGGTGAAACTCATAAAATGAACGACTTTAAAGGGAGCAATAACATAAAATTTAAAATTTTTCACTTTTACATGAATAATTCAGTGGCATTTAGTGCACTCACAATGTTGTGCAACTACCACCTCCATCAAGTTACAAAATATTTTCAGTGAAAATTAAAAACAAAAAACAAAAAACAACCTAGGTTAAAAAAGAAATCACGGTGGAAATTAGGAAACATTTTAAACTGAATGTTATGAAAATATGATATGGGATGTGTGGGGTACAGCTAAAGCTGTGCTATGAGGATATTATATATTACTTTGCCAACATAAATATGAAAATTCAGCTGAAGTGGACAAATTCCTGGGAAAACACAACTTACCAAAACCAACGCAACAAGAAATAGAGTAGTCCTACTAGACTATTAAATAAAGTGAACCTGAAATTAAAAGTCTTCCCACAAAGAAATCTCCAACCTTAGATTGCTTAAAGAAGTAATAATATCAATTGTACAAAACCTCTTCCAGCGAATAGAAAAAGAAAAAGCACTTCTCAATTCATTTTATGAGGTTGGTATAATCTTGATATACAACTTGACAAGAACAGTAATAATAATAATTATTATTGTAGACCAATCTCCCTCATAAACATAGATGTAAGAATCTTAAACAAAATACTAGTAAACTTAACACAGCACTTACAAAAAAAAAAGATTAGGAATGTAAGGTCGATTTAATACTTGAAAAAAACCATCAGTGTAAGGACTTCTGCTTCTGCTCATAAAGTAGTAACTCATGGTCCCGCTATAATCAGCTGGTGGGTGACCTATATGGAGCATCTATTTTCAGACATTGAACAACACACAACATAGGTCTGTCATCCTTGAGAAGAAGAAAATAAGCAAGGTGAGTCCTAGTGATTGCCCTGGTTTTTGCCCTGAGGCAATTTCCAAACAGCAGCACAGTTTGCTGTTTGTTTATGGAGAACCTAAGTAGAAGCCCAGCAGTCTCACTGAATTTAGGAGACAGAAGCTTAGGGAGGCTGGGTTGGCTAGAATTTGTGGGGCAGAGTAACTGAAAGGAGGGAGTTATAGATAGGAAGAGTTCCAGGAATCTCGAGAGGGGTCCCCACAAGTCTTGGCTGAATAGTAATCTGCATGGGGTGAAACTCCATGAGGTCAAGAAAAGGACAACTGCCTGGGATCTACACTAAACAATTCCCAGAGTTCATACAAAAATAGGAAATGTTTAAATTTTTACCAGCCCAAGTAGAAATACTTCATTGAAAACCTAGGGCATCTAATAGGGACCGCAGAAGGGTCACAGCTTAGTGATAGAGCTAAGCTAACCCTAGAGTAAAGGTACTCTACACCTGCATAACAAGGCTTAAAAACAAACATCAAAAAGGTAGATCTAATCCACAAGTAACTCCCTGCCAAAACGAACCTTGACACTCTTTGAAGGAAGACAACAAAATCCAAATGTTCAATAATAGAGCATTTGTAACATTCAGCATTCAATAAAAAATTACTGGGCATGTGAAGAGTAGCAACTTCTGGCCCCAATAAGAAGAAAAATAATCAAGAGAAAAGCAAATCAATGTAATTCACCACATTAACAAAATAAAGGAGAAAACTATATGGTCATCTTGATGGACATGGAAAAAGCATTTGTTAGAATTCAACATACATTTGTGATTAAAAAACAAACACTTAGCAAACTGGGAATGGAAAAAAACTCTTAAAATCTGATACACACTATGCACAAAAACCTATAGCAACACTATACTTAATGGTGAAATATTGAAAGTTTTGTTCATAAAATTGGGAAGAAACAAGGAAACTTGTTCTGACTACCTGTATTCAACATTTTACTGTAGGTCTTCAACGGGTCAATAAGGGAGAAAGAAACAAAACAGAAGACAGATAGGTAGAAAAGGAAATAAAAAGTATAAAGACTAAAGAGGGAAGAAAACTTTCATGATTCACAGATGACATAATTAAGTATGCTGAGAAGCCAAAAGAATCCGTAGTCAATCTATAAGAAGTGAATTCTACAAGATCACTACATACCAGTGCAACATACATACATATATTGCATTTCGATACACTAATAACAAACGATTAGCAATGTAATTTTTAAAAGTACCATTTACAATAGTATAAATAAATCAAATACCCAGGAACAAATTTAACAAAAGATGACCATGACTTTTATATAGAAAACTACAAAACATTATTGACGTTAAAGAAGATCTAAGCAAATGGAAAGAATTAGCATATTCCTAGATTGTAAAGATGCCGACTTGCCCCTAAACGACCTACAAATTCAATGTAATCCCAGTAAAAATCCCAGCAGATTTTTTTATGGAGTTGACAAGATGATTCTAAAATTTACACAACTACTAAGAATGGTTAATAACCTTGAAAAATGTATCAAGATTTATTATAAAGTTACAGTACTTAAAACAATGAAATGTTGGCACGAGGAAAAACATATATACCAATAAAACAAAAAAGATTTCAGAACAGACCCACACATACATGAGCACTTGGTTTATGACACAGATGATATACTACAGTGTCGTGTAGGGCACGTAGGATGGTCTTTGGAATAAACAGTACTCAGTCACTCTACTGAACCCTACCTCACACCATACAGAGAAATTGATTGGAGGAGGCAGACACAAAAACCACATTATGTATGATTGCATTAATATAGAGATCAAAAACAAGCAAAACTGTGACAGAAGACAGGATGATCATGCAGTAATAATGATGGGCAGAGGGCCCGACGGGGAATTTCTGGGGAGCTGGCAATGTTCTACGCCTTAATTTGGGTGATTACAGGATTGTGTTTGCTTTATGAAAAGTTACTGAATTGTTCACCTGTGACTTGTATACTTTTTTGTATGTGTAGTATACTTCAATAAAATTTTACTTAAACATAAAAAGATAGTCTACACATGGCCAGCATCAGAATCAAGGGGAAATTGCCTGTTAAAAAATAAAGATCTTTAGGCTCTACCCCTATACCCTTCATCTCAATTGCTGAAAGTGATGTGCAGGATCTACATTTTCATCCCTAAAAATACTTTCCCCTATGCGCACTGACATTTGAAAACCACTACATTGAAAAGTTCCTAGAATTTTACTTTCATAGTCATTTTTAAACAAGTTGTTTTTGGCCATCTAATTTGAACATGGCATTTTAAAGTCAATATTTTATTCTTCTTTTCCTGGAAATCATCCAAAAAGCTACAGGAAGAGGAAATGAAAACACAAACACCATTTGCAGCAAAACCAGCAAACAGCTGACATCTCTAGGCTCCAAAGTAGGTGAAAAGAGCTGCCCAAAGCTGAGGCAATCAGGCATGAGAGAGCAAGAGCACTGCAGAGGAAAACAGGGCGTGGGGCTGCCGGGGAGAACATTAGGAAGGCAAAATGCACAGGAGGGGGATTCATGGCATCAAATGTCAGAAAGAGCCGGTAAATACGCACTTTCTCAAACTGTGGGACACCCCCGCAGTGCAAAAGCTACATCCCTTGTTAGCAACAGTTGGATCAAAGAAGTCCCCTAGACGCAGTTTGCTTCCAAGCAGCACAGACTGTGGAATGACTAAATGGAGACACACAGCACCTAAGGGAGTTACAGGTTCACACCCTTCAGGAAGTTGTGGCCGCAGAGGAGTCTTCACCTGATGCCTCCCCAGGGAGAACTTCCTACAGTGACCCTCCAGGATCTAGTCAGGAAAATCCAACCTTCTTCGATGCTCAGTAAATTAAAAAAAAAAAAAAAAAATTCATACCGAATCTGCGAGTCTAAACAAAGATAGTACTAGAACCAAAAAGTTAGGTGGGGGTGGGGGAAGGGAGACACCAAAACATGATAATAGAGGAGAAAAAAAGAAAGTAGGTGTGAGGCAGAGTAAGTAACCTGATTTCCTCATTTACAGTAACTGGGAGATAAAGAGTATCATTTAAAGCTGGTAAATTATACAATAGAATTTCAAGCATATTTATCAATACAAAAATAAACACTGAAAAACATAATATAATTGACTAAAATTGAGAGTTGGAAAAGAATAAGAGGGAAAGAGAAAGAAGGAATATGCCAATTTAATCGTTATCTATACTGTACTAGGGAACTAATGGATACGGTCTGAAGAAATAGAACACTAAGGTAATGGCTACGAAGGTAACTACTGAAACAAAATTAAAAACCTTCCTAAATAGCAAAAACGCACACACATATACACATATGCAAATACATGATATGGTGAAAAGACTTTTTTCAAAGATATTAAAAAAGAAAACAAAATAGTCAGGAATAAGAATGAACTCAACTGTCAATAAACGTGAAGGAGCTAAATGCAAATATTTTTTAATACTTTCCAACTGGATCATAAAGCGAAGCCAATTCTATCTTTAATATAAGAGATACATCTAAACCAAAATGATTATCATAAAAGCAAAGATAAAAGGATGGGCAAAAATAAATACAAATCATGTTAAACATATGGAAAGATTCTCAACCTCACTCTAACAAGAGAAATTCAGGTTAAAGTGACATTAAAATGCCATTTCTCATTTACAGTGACAAACATTCTAAAGTTTTACAATACACAGTACTTGGCAAGGCTGCTCTGGGCAAACAGCTGGTCTCATACTTTGCTGGTGGGAGTGTAGACTGACACACCGTTCTGAAGGAAAGTAAGGCAATGTCTATCGAAATTACAAATGCACATACCCTTTGGCCCAGCAATTCCACTTGTAGGATTTTATCTTTGAAATATACTCATACAGTGTAAAATGATTTTAGTACAAGGTTATTCTTTTGTTTGTTATTACAAAAATATCAGAAATAATTTAAATGCCCATTATTGGGAAATGGTTAAAGTATGATACATAAAATACGCCTCCCATTCATGCGTAATGTTATGTACATGTAAAAATTATGAAGAAGCCCTTTGTGTGTTGTCATGAAAAATTCTTCAAGTTATATTAAGAGAAAAAAGATGTTTAAAAACAATTCTGCATGTTATGATACCATTTGTATAAAAATAGAAAAAACCACAAATTTCTATTTGTTGTAATATACAGAAAATATTTTAAGAAGAATATGCAAGAAAGCCTATTAGCTATGTTAAATAATTCCTTTCTTTTTTTTGATTTTAAACTTTTTTAAGACAAAAATGTAAAGAACTGAGAAAACAAGACATATTGGAAATATGAACTCTTCTTTCATTGCATGGTAAGAAATGAGAAGCAAAGCTTAGTGTGAAATTCTGGAGCCTAAAATTAAAATGTAAACAGAGAATGCTCAGTGACCTTTTCTTAGGAGGCTCACATGAAGGAATGTCATGGCACATTGACCAAACTTTTATCCATTTGCATTTTTGGGATGTTGCTATTAATACCACATGACACTCAATAAATTACACCACAATATGACATTTTGTACAGATCACTTTACCTCTAGTTTCTTCTTCAGCTATGTTACTTCAGCCTCTGGTTACATACAAAAAAAAAGTTTCATTATTCTTAAACATTTATGAACATGATTGCTTAATAATTAGAAGGGCTAGCTGTCAAGCATTTTTCACAGGAAGCAAGGCACTGATCTTCCGGCTCGTGCAAGGGTCAATGTTTTTTTCAAAAAATCTTTTTTATCTTGTTTTAATTGAAGAAACATCTCTAAAAATATCATTTGAGTAACTGCAAGATAAAAAGAAAATAGTGCGTTCAAGGCACAAAGCTAAGTAAATACAGGAATATAGATGATTTGGGGGTGATACAGTATAGAATTCAGAACTGATCGAAGTTATCAGCTCCATATTTCAGAAGCATGATGAGACCTCGTGTCTTCCCTCTGGTTGTACTGTTCTGCCGGAAGTTTAATTTTGGCAGACACCACTCTCAATGTTACAATGTACTGATGCAGGGTTCCCAATCAGTAGACTTGATCATTGATAGATCCCCAAAGGTCAACTGCCACCCAGTGTCCCCTTCTTGATCATCATCTATGCTTCCTGGACAGGGGCACAACTAAAACCTCAAAGCGTTAGCTGGCAACATCCGACATAGTCACGAAGCTTTGAAGAAAAACAGAGAGTGGCTGGTATTTATCAAGGACTTAGGTCCTAGATATTCTCCTGAACATTACCCTATAAAAAAACACCCATCTCCAAATCCGAAGAGATCTTTTCCCTGCTTTATAAATTGATAAAGAAAACTAGGGCTTAGAGAGGTTATCAAGCCAAATGCTGATAAGCAAATTAGGTAAAACTTGAGTTGGAAAAAAAAAAAATTTGAGTTGGGTTAGATGAGTCTGAGTCTGTTTTACAATATCATGCTGTTTCTTGATCATAAAAAACTTCATTTTTACAGGAGCACAAATGGCCCATTTATGGTATTTCTCTCAATATCTAGTAAAACATCTCAACTTTTATCATTATACCAACTTCAGGAGTCCTGATAATGTTTAGATCTTCTCATTCATTTGAGAATAAATGGAGTTATTTATTCTCAACTGCTGGTAATGAACTTTCTTAACTCAGCGTTTTGAAGGGGGAAAAAAAACCCTCTAAATACTTGAATTGCTTCATTTCATGCTCATTTTCTTGGCATGCATCTTTTTGGTTTTCTTTTAAAAATAGATTTCAAAATCATGACATATTCAGATACGAAAAACAGGATGGAGAGCAATGGGAACACTAATCTGAAATAGTCACACGGCTAGTACCTGTGTCTGGAGTAATCCCAAATTAAATAGAAAACTCCTGAATTTGTGAAGCAATCTCTCATGTATGCTTGATTGAAAAAACAAACAAAATACTGCCCTAGGATTGAACTTGGGTTCTATCTTACTCTCCCACAATTGTCACTCTGGTTAAGTCTCAATAATTCTGTTCCCTCATTATTTAAAATAAGAGTAGATCTTAAATTTCTTTAAAAATTCCAAGATTCTATCATCAACTGCAACTCACTGGCCTTTCTAGTGAATAAACAATTTAAAATAATTCCAGTCCGACTACCATCATCACTTTTTTAATTCGTTTGACAAACGCAAAAGACTTACCCGTCTTCTACCTAAATTTACTTTTTAGTGTGACAGAAAATCAAGCAGCAAAGAAAAAAGTATGATCACCCAGCTAGACAAGAGTGATGTATAGTGTCTGGAAAATAGTTAATGAGAAAGCAGCTTAACAGCTTGCTTATTTTGGTTGCAGGTATCATAATTCGTTATCCCCTAAGGGCAGAGAGAAAAATCAATCTTTTCCAGGAAAGACGGTAATACAGTAAAGCTTCTTTCCTTTGCTTAGCCTGATACCATATATTCACAAATGAAAATAATTCTGAGTGCTATTCCCCATATAGATGCCCATGGCACCTGCTTTCAAAATCTTTTACCAGAGACATTATGTAACAGACTATCTGGCTTGATCCTTACTCTGCTAACAAACAGACCTGGGTTTCCTAGCATTGTTCCCTGACATTCCACTCCCCTCGTCATTCTGTCATTTTCATTTCCCCCTCCTCTCCTGACGTTCACACAAGTGTTCTGATGCAGTAAGACAAGTAAGATGAGAGTCTGAACCACATCTACCACAGCCTGATAGAGTTGAGCAAACACCAGTCACTCAAAAATATAGATGACTTGACTTCCTGGCTTAAATTTCCTTATGAATTAATCAATCCTTCAAAATGTCAGGACCGTGAAGATTTCAGTGATAGCATGCCGTCCTTGCTTATTTCTTCAAAGATTTCCCAGGCATGGTCGAGCCCACAGGTAGATGCATTAGAGGGGATACTTTGGGGCAATGCTCCCCCTTAGCCACTCGAACGGATGATCAAAATGGGGGAGAGAGAATTAGTGGGCAGTTTTTCCCTCCCCCTGACACACATACTCATCTCTTTTTTTCAGCTCTGGGCACCATGCCCAGGGATCTTATAAACACAGGTCCCTTGTCAGAAAACATTAGTCACACTCAGTGTTAATTCTACCATTATAGCCTCATCCATGTGAGGACAACACAGTAATCTCAGTGCAGTGATCCTCAAACTACAAAAGCATATGAATCACCTGGGGACTTGGTTGCAATGCAGATTTTAGATTTAATATGTCTGGAGTAGAGCTCAAACCTCCATACTTCTAACAAACTTCAATATGACATTGATGTTGCTGGCTCACCAACCACACTTGAATAGCAAGGTCCTAGGACCTCTGTCCTCTCATATTTGGAGCACATTTCCCCTGAAGGTCTCCTTGTGATTGGTTATCTACCAAGAAAACTAAACAGGGCAGAAAATTCAGAACCTCTGCAGTGGGAAAATTCTACCTCATACACAGGAGTTAAGTTTGCTGACTCTTGTTGCCCAGCTGAATCCTGCTTCCTGCCCAGATCGATTTGTCAGATTCTTCCTATTTAGTTGAATGACAAATCCTGGCTCAGCCTCACCAGCCTTGTCTGATGCCACTCTGCCAACAACTGAAACACTACTGGTGCGGAGAACCTGTTAAAATACAGATTCCAGGGCCTTAACCCCAAGATTCTCATTCATTAGATCTGAGGTGGGCCCTGCATATAAACAGACACCATAGGTGATTTTAATACATTCTGAGATTTTGGAAAAGGAAATGCATGTAACCTTTTTGACAAATTGGGGAAACCTAGATCTTATGGCTATTAATGTCTTTAAATCAAGGAAGACGCAAATAAAAATAAGAAAAAAGGAAACAGAACTTGAGCATCTGATAGTATGATAGAAGAAATAATTTCCTCCCCAATTTGGACACTTGCTTACGGGAATTTATGGTTAATTCCAGTGTATTCTGTCCTCTTCTTTAGAGAAACTCACTAAAAATGTGAAGTATGTCTTGTGTATTCTATAGAAAATTATGTTAATGTAGGCAAGATTACAGATACATGCACTGAGTGATCAAATATCAGAGGAATGGTTATTTGTCCTTCAGACTAAACAAACGAAATTAGAGTTGTTCATAAACATACAATTATTTTTAATATATCCAAGACACTGAAATCAGTTAACAAAAATAAGGACTGAACATTAATTAGTGCCATTAAAATGGCAGAAGCAAATATAAAATACAAAACATAAGTTTACTTAGATTTTATGAATGCCATGTCCTCCGTAAGAGGGCTACAGTTTGACTACTTGGTCTCTGCTGGGGCAGATGTGGCATCCTGAGGTGTGTTAGCCTCTGCTGGTGCAGTTACAGGGCCTGCCACAGTGGTGGTGATCTCAGGTAGAGCAGGGGTGGTGTCTGGATTGGAACTGGCTCCTGTCTCACTGGTGGTGGTCTCAGTATGATTGGGGGTGGTGTCAGACCCAAAGTCTGGGGTTTCTTCACTGGAGCTGGAGCTGGCATCTGTTGGACTGGGCATGATGTCAGCTTGAGCAGTCATGGCCTCTTCTTCTGTTTCCAATTCTGTTTCTTGATTTGGAACTTCTTCACCTTCTTCTACCATAGCAGGTGGTAGTTGTAATAAAGTCTAATAAAAAAAGAGATAACACCAATATGAACTCAAATGAAAAACACTGTGGCTTATAAAGCTAAGCTCTCACATTAACATCATCTTCTTAAAAGATACTATTCACTCTAGAGTGCTCCAAAACACTGCTGGCCATTTTACAGATGTAACACCTCTGATGACAATAGCCTAGGTTCTGCTGACACCTACATAGACATCACATATTAATAAGAATCTGCTGCAACGCTTCTGTGAAAAGAAGTGGCTGAGTAGGACTGATTGCAATAACAACGCGAGAAAGGGCCAACTTCAGGCAAGGAGCCCTGGGAGGGGTAGAGAGGAAGTAAGCCTGAGGCAAGGCCAGGGCAGGAAGGGAGCAGCAGGGCACAGGCTTCTGCCCCATTCGACCAGAGAACGGGAGCCGCTCTGTGTGCTTAGCCTTCCCTCTCTGCTCCATGGCAATCTAGGGGCTTCTCTCCTCAGAGACTCTGTTTATCTTGCTGGAAATTAAAATAATTTTTTAAAGTACCATTCACAATAGCAGCAAAAAATATAAAATACTTAGCAAAAATGCTAACAAAATATGTGTAAGGTTTGTATGCTGAAAACTACAAAACACTGATGAGAGACTTCAGTGAAGATCTAAATAAATGGAGAGATATATTCGTAAAAGGGAAGATAATATTGTTAAGATGTTAATCTTCCCAAATGGATTCTAAATAATCCTACTCCTCAAAACATCCTTTTTAAAATTGCAGCATGCTTTCTGGGGTAGAAACTGACCAGCCGATTCTGAAATGTCTGTAGAAAAGCAAAGGAACTAGAATAGCTAAAACGATTTTGAAAAAGAAGAACAAAGCTAAAGGACTTACATTATCTAACTTCAAGATTTACTATAAAGCTACTATAATCAAGGAGGTGTGATAACGGCAAAGGGATAGATACACAGAAAATGGAACAGAATAGAGAGCCCAGAAACAGGCTCATATATGTGGTCAATTGATTTCTTGACTCAGAGGACAAGCAATCCAACAGAGAAAGAACAGTCTACTCAGGAAATGGTGCTGAAACAATTGGATATCCACATGCGAATAAATAAAACTCACCTCTTGTACCATACGAAAAAACTAACTCAAAATGTATCATACCTCTAAATATCAAACCTAAAACTATACAATTTCTAGGAAAAAAAATCTTTGTAACTGAGTTAGACTAGGTATTTTTA
This sequence comes from Indri indri, assembly GCA_004363605.1. NCBI lineage: Eukaryota > Metazoa > Chordata > Mammalia > Primates > Indriidae > Indri > Indri indri. The sequence goes on from RJWJ010000591.1 coordinate 134,103, forward strand.
GGACACAAAATGTATAAATCACAAAAGAACAATTTGATACATTGAACTTCAACAAAATTTAAAACTTCTCCTCTTTGAAAGACACTTAAAAATGGGGGAAAAAAGTCACAGACTAAAAAAAAAATATTTGTAAAACACAAGTCCTGATAAAGGACTTGTAGTGAGAATAAATAAAAACCTCTTAAAACTCAGTAAAACATATAACTCAGTAAAAAAACGAACAAGAGACCTGGGCAAACACATCCCCCAAAAAGATATACAGATGGCAAATAACCACATGAAAAGATGTTCATTATTAGTCATTAGGGAAATGAAAATTAAAACCACATTGAAACCACTATATGCCTATTAGAACAGCCAAAACATGGGCCAGGCATGTGGTTCATGCCTGTAATCCTCACTCCGGGAGACCGAGGCAGGAGGATTGCTTGAGCTCAGTAGTTCGAGACTAGCCTGAGCAAGAGCGAGACCCTGTCTCTACTAAAAATAGAAAAATTAGCTGGAGCGGTGGCATGCTCCTGTTGTCCCAGCTACTCGGGAGGCTGAGGCAGGAGGATTTCTTGAGCCCAGGAGTTTGAGGTTGCTGTGAGCTAGGTTGACACCACAGCACTCTACTGAGGGCAACAGAGTAAGACTCTGTCTCAAAAAACAACAACAAAAAAAAGGCACAGCCAAAATGAAAAAGGACCTACTATATCAAGTGTGCATGAGGATGTGGAGCAACTAGGACTCTCATACTGCTGAAGTGGTACAATCACTTTGAAAAACAGGTTGGTAGTTTCTTAAAAAGTTAAATATATCTTTAACATATTATCCTGCTTTTCCACTCCTAGGTGTTTACCCAAGAGAAAGTATAAACACTTGTATGAGAATGCTCATAGAGGCTTTATTTGTAATAGTCAAAACTGAAAACAATCCAAATGTCCCTCAACATGTGAACCATGATAGATCCACACAATGGACTACTACCCAGCAATAAAAAAGAGAGAACACAACAACATGAATGAATCTCAAAATAATTATGCTGAGTAATAGCCTGAAAAAAAAAAAGAACACATTGTATGATTCACTTATATAAATGGAGACCAATCTCCAGTGACAGAAAGCAGATCCCTGGTTGCCTGGGGAAGGTGAAAAGGGACCTAATGAAAGGCAAGGAGGGATTACCAAGGGGCATGAGAAAAACTCTCTGGGATAATGGATGTGCTGTTTATCTTGACTGTGGTGATAGCTTCCCAGGTGTATACCTATGTCAGAACATATCAAATCGCATACTTCAAACGTGTATTGTATGTTAAATTCTATTTGTGTGAAGATGCTTAAAAAATATGAATGTTGCATAAATAATAACCACCTACTTCAGTTAAATTGGTTTTCCATGAGGAATTAGGTACTTTAAAGATTTATTCTACAAAAGAGATTATTTCAATAGCAAGGAAAATAACAGCCAATTTTAAGAAAACTCACCTGATGATAATGATGTGTAGTCTGTATTAAATGCATATACATGTTGTATACAAAGTTTGCCATCTGGGGCATATTCTTTATTATCTGTACTTCATGAGATGGTCTCTCTCCATTCTAAACGAGGGCAAAAAGAAAGTTAAGTATCTAGTGAAAAAATCCTAGAAGCTAACACTTCAATATAAGCCCATTAGATGTAAGTGTAAGAGTCTAATAAGGACTTCATGAAGAGTAGCAAGTCCGTTTAAATTGAGAAAAGCTAGAGTCTAGGATAACTAAGAGTCACCAGCTTTTAATACAATTTTGGGCTAGTAAGTAAAATATGGGTTTTTGTCTACTAACCAATGTAGAAGAATTAATAAGACATAAGTTAATCATTTAAACAGAAAAATCAACATACTTCAAAGTAGCAGTTTTCAATATTGTATATACTCCAAAGAGAGTTCACAAGATAATTCAGAAAGAAAATATTAAAACTATTCTTCCTATTTATGTATTCCTAAAGAAAAAAAGTTAGCATTTACTATTATATAATATATAGACTATTAGTCATGGGGGTGAATATTCAAACACTCTTTTTAAAATTGTGGTGTCCATCAGAATCATCTGAGGGGGATTGTTAAATTGCTGATGCCTGGGCTCTAGACCCCAGAGATTCAGACTCAGTAGGTCCGGGGTAGAATGAGGTGATTCTTACGAATAGTTTCTAACAACAATCTGAGCAACACTGCTCTCTTAGTGTAGGTAAAGTCGTAAAGCAAATGAAAATACAAACTTTGTACTTCCTCCTAAACCACCTTAGATAGAGATTAACAACTTCCCTATTTCTAGTCATTAATAAAATGCTTAAAGTTTTACCCTCTCTTAATGTAGGAATAATTTAGAAAACCATAAAGGTAAAAAACATACACCAAGAAAAAGGATTCTACCCAAAAGTGACAAATCACTAAAAGCACACAAAGTTAGAAATATTTAGTACATTAAATAGCATTTCTCAGAATTAAGCAGGATGGTAGTATCACATGTAAGCAAGCATTCTTTTGATTAGTGGTTACTTTCTACAATGGCCACAACTTCTGTGTACAAAGATTGCCATGTGTTATTATGACTAGGAAATGCTGCCTTCAAAACATGGAAGAGTCTTTGCTTATTTCCTGGTGGCTTTGCTGGGGGCTGCCTTTCCTGAGATCCAGTCCTCCCTGCCCTTCATACTGTCTCTTGAGCAGAAGATTAGGAGATGCTCTCAGCTCCGCTGGGGCTTAAACCCATGAGTGTTGTATAAAGCACCATTTTCCAAGCCTTCTGTTCAAAGGTATTGCCTGATCCAGGTTTCTCCAGGTGTGTCCCTGCAGCCCTTACGTAGGAAGCACCTGGGGAACTTATTAACCATGCAGACACCTAGGCTCTGTCCCAGACCTCTTGTCAGGAATGTGCCTGTCTAAGAATCAGCCCACAAAAGATGGAGAAGCTCAGAGCTGTAGGCCTGGGTCCAGACTCCAGAGCCTGACACCCAAGGCTTTCTGTGACCCCACTCCATTATCTCCTCACCCCTTTCCCCATTCCTCCATAGCAGCATTTCCTAAAAAAATAAAACTAAAAAAATGCAGTTTATAAAAAATACTTAAAATTATTATAAAACAAACACATTGAATTTAATCTTTTTTTTTTAAGAGGGGTTGGGGGAAGAAGTATACTGTGAACATTTAAGAAAATTTTATTTAAAATCCAATGGACTTTCAGGACATTTCATTAAATGAAAAAAAGCAAAGCCCAAAAGTATATAGTATGCTAACCTTCATGTAAGAAAGAAAATAAGAAAAAAACTCTCTGCTCCTTTGTGCAAAAGGAATATAAGGATAAACCAGAAATTAAAGAGACTGGTTACCTACGGAGGGAGGATGGTAAGAAAAGGGAAGAAAAAAGGGAGGATACGAGGGAGGAGCCCTTCTTTCAGACTGTCTTTTTGTTAAGTGTATGTGCTCTTCCCTCCCCCATTTCCACAAAACATTAAGCTTCTTAGAACTCTATGATTTTTCACTCTGTTATCAAATAAATAGTTAAGTTCTCCTTACAGAGCTAAAGAGAGGCAGTATAGTACAATAATAAATAACATGGACTCTGGAGTCAGACTGCCTGGGTTTTCAAATCTTGGATCCTCCACCTACTAGATGCATGGGCCAAACTACTTAACTACTCTGATCCTCAGTTTCCCCATTTGTAAAATGAAGTTATAAGAAAACCTAACAGAACAAAGCTGTTACGGAGATAAAATTAGATGATGTATGTAAAGAGCAAATTGCCTGATTCATGTAAGTACTCAATAAATGTTAGCTGATATTACTTTTACATAAAAAATCTATTTCAGGTCTTTAGTGTAAGGAGCACTTTAAACCAGTGACTAGATTATCTATATGATAACGTTCCTAGCTAATGTGGTCACCTATAAGAGAATCCCAATATCCCACTCCGTGAAATGCTGTTCTATACCATGAAGAAAGAAGTCCTACCTTGCGAGTGGTTGGGAAAGGTTCTGTTGGAATTATATGCAAATGAAGTGGGCGGGCTGTGAGCTGACTGAAGGCTGGAGTTAGTTCAAAGCAGTTTTGGAAGAGGGATACTCTGGCGAAGATATAAAGTCCAAGTCTGGCTCTAGACATGGCCACCACTAAGCGACGGACATCCCTTTGGGAAACAAAATAATCGGCACACTTTAAGATTAATAACATTGATGCAGATTTTTTCTTTCTTTACATATTCCACTAAATAGTCCTCTTCATCCATGGCAATAAGAAGTTAAGCTTCTCAAAAACTTAACAGAGTAAACATAAAGCTAACCTATGTTATGTGACTAATAAACCAAGTAAAAGTTGATGCATTTATTACTAACCTCTTGCTGGTTTTTATCTTGCTGGGGCAGATCACAAAATAACCAATGTACTGATCCAAAAAGGTCGAAGTAACTACACTGGTATTATGGTACAGTCACCAGTTTACTGTGCCACTGCCACTGAGGCAAGCTGAACCAGCTCTTCTTCCATTTCACCTACCAAACTCCCAGGCTCCATTAAGGTTAAATTTTACTTACTAGATAACTCTTACCACATAGTTTTATACTTACTTATAAATAATAAGTACATGTGGAAATATATGACATGATAAAAATGATATAAAAAATATCATAATGATAAAAAATAACACTACAGGTTGAACAACCCTAATCTGAAAATCCAAAATCTGAAATGCTCCAAAATCTGACAGTTTTTGGCACCAACATGATGCCACAAGTGGAAAATTCCACACCTGACCTCACGTGATGGGTCGCAGTGAAAATGCAGGTCACACAACATGGTTTATTCAGTTTTCCCAAGGGAAAAACACAATTACCTTCAGGCTATGTTTATAAGGTATATATGAAACATAAATGAATTTTGTGTTTAGACTTGGGTCCCATCCCCAAGATATCTCATTATGTATTATATGTGCAAATATTCCAAAACCTGAAAAAACTGGAAATCCAAAACACCTCTGGTGTTTCGAATAAGGGATATTCAACCTGTAATATCAAGTCTTATTCATGTATTTACTCTGGTACTTAGATTCAGTGCCTGCCTACAATAGGTACTCAATGTTCACATGAACAGTAATAAAAATGGTTAAATTCCAAATATACATATAGCTGGCTATCTGATGAAGGATGTCAGTTTTCTTTAATCTATTTTTTAAAAAGAATATACTTTTTTTTAAAAAAAGGTTTGAATCACATAAATTTATAAAAGATGGTTATACATTAAGTTTAATTTCACCTCACTATTAGAATGTGTTTTAGTGAGAAAGACTGTTTTGGCTGCAAATACAGAAGATGATTTGTTTTCCTGAGATGCTTTTAGATGGCCATTCAAATTTTTTAGTATTCTACTAAAGAAAAGACTTTCATGAAGAATAATAAAGTCTAATAAATCACCCCTAATCCCTGAAAGAAAGTGTTGAAGATTGTTACAGAAATCTAATGTTACAGACATCATAGACTAACCAGAGAGAGAACCAGGAATTGGAATGTTTATCTAATAGTTTTTCTTTGTCTCTGTGTAATGCAAGTTATTTGGGAATACTTCTAATTCAGACTAATTTTCTATGATGTTTTATACTCTTAGAAAGTGTCTAGTTCCCTTATCATGAGGTACTGTGTGACACCAATACATAATTTATCAGTTATGTTCTTGTGTGATTGAAAGTCAAATTGTTTATTATGTTCTCCATATTTCCTTAGAACCCCAAGGATTCACACTATAGGTTGGTGGTTCCAAAACTGGTAACTGAATGTACACTGCTAGAAACAGCATGAATTCTCACACAAATATTATAAAGGAAATTATGGTTAAAACTTAATGTTGTCAGGGGAAAAAAGGGAGTTGGTGGTGGAGGGAAGTGTTGTTTTCACGGTAATCACTGTATTATGTTCAGTTCTCCCGCTCACACTCAGAAGGCTCTATCTCTAGAGAGAGCACAGATAACAGCGCTATTACAGTGACCACTGTATTGGTCCCTCTGAGAAAACTTTTCCCTCCAGCCTTCAGTGCTATAGTGCAGGATAGTGGCTTTTATAATTGTGATCTCCATCATACATAGGAGATTTGAACTAAAATCTTCTGTAGATTCAAAGGTAGGTAACTTCCAAGGATGTATTTAATGTCTCCCCCACCACTGGACTCTAAAACTCCACAAGGACAAGGATCGTGACTGCTAGATTTATTATTACCACATATCAAGAACCTAGCACACTGCCACATAATAGATGGATCTGAAAATATTTGTTAAATGAATGAGCAAACACTATGAACATAACAAACTACCAGACAAAGAAAGCAAAGGGTGGGAGGCAGGGTTCCTTGGAACTATGTATTGAAAGCAGGGCAATGGGGACTACCATATTCTTTCTTAATCCCCAGAAGATGGCTCAACAGAAAGAGTATTGTTAAATAACAAAACCAACACTGTAATAGAACCCCTAAGAGGAAGCAACAGGAAAGCTGCAGCCTCACTACTTCACTCTGAACAGGTAACAAGCATTTCTGTTGGTACCTAAGCTGTGCAAATCAATTGGGGATAAGAACAATGAGCTAGAAAAGGGACTAGAAATGTCCCAGTACTCTGGCTTCTAATCAGCCCTACCCTATCCTAAAACAGGTCTCTGGAACTGAAGCTGGCTCCTCCTACCCAATCACCCAGTTAGTCTACCCAGGATGAAAAAAGGTATGAGTAAAAGGAATATGGCAGGCACCTGGAAAACAGCATAACAGTTCCTTAAAAGGTTAAATATAGAGTTACCATATGACCCAGAAATTCCTCTCCTAGATCTGTACCCAAGAGATAGGAAAATAAGTGTTCACATAAAAACTTGTATATACATGTTCAGCGCAGCATTATTCATAACAGTCATAAAGTGGAAAATCCAACATCCAACGAATGGATAAATAAAATGTGATAGAATATATCCACATGATGGATTACTCAGCAATAAAAAGGACTGGAGTACTGATACATCTTACATCAACATACCTTGAACACATTTTATGCTAAGTGAAAGAAGCCAGTCACAAAGGACCACATATTGTATGATTCCATTTATATTAAATGTCAACACTAGGCAAATCTATAGAAATAGCAAGTAGATTAATGGTTGCCAAGGGCTTGGGGGTGAGGGGAGAAGAGTGATTGCTAATAAGCATAGGGTTTCTTGCTGGGGTGATGAAAATGTTCTAAAATTGATTGTGGAGATGGTTATATAACTCTGTGAATATACTAAAAACCACTGAATGATACACGTAAAATAGGTGAACTGCATGGTATTTCAATTATATTTCGATAAAGCTATTAATGAAAAATGAAATATGGCAGGAAGTAGGTTTCCTTGGTCTCCTGAAACACAAATATTTTCCTACTTATTATCCCCTCTATGCACTAATACCACCACCACCACCACCACTCGCTCCCCGCTCCCAAGGAAGAAGCTGGTCTTTCAAAGGGAACTTTTGGCCAATACAAAAAAGTTTATTTGGATAAAGGTATTTTTGCTTAGAAAATTTTGATATGCAAGATAATACCAAAATCAAGTTTTCCCTTAATCTTTCATTTATAAGCATTTTATCATCAAAATCTTTTTTTTTAAGTTTCCAGAAATGTTAGGCAAAGAACAGCATAGAACTAAAGTCACTGGAATTTGAAAAAGACATAGTAAAGTACCACAGAGTAAGAAAAAAGGGACGATGGAGAGGAAGCAGTATCATACATTCTTACTTGAAGTTTTTGAGATTTTAATTATGTAAACCACAATGACGGCCCATTCAGATGCCAGTTATAAATCTCAACAAGGAAAAGGAACTTGTCATTTTCAGAAAAGTTAAGTCTCCAAATATTTGCTTGACACATAAATAAACAAGTAAAAATAAGCTATTTTAGGATGCTACTATCTTGAAAAAATTTCTTAAAACATTACATTTTTGCTTACTCTTACACAAAAGTTATCAGTCTAATAGAATCCGATCACTGGGTTAAGCTCCAAATAGATCTTGACTTAATGACAACATTATGAGAGCCTGGAGAATTTTCTTTTTATATCCACCCAATAAAATAATAAAATAAACTCTCCTTATAGTTTTGCTACTAAGTCATCTGAGATGAAGGTTTATATAAAAATAAATGGCTTCTTTGTATTAAGAAGATATTATTTCCATAAATCCCTAGCATATAAATACATCACAATAAATGATAAAAATAGATTATTGTTTGTTTTGACAATTCTTAATCCCAGGAGAACAAATGGCTCCTTTATCCTCTAATACTTAAGCTAAAAGATGTGTGTAGGAAAAAAAATCAGAAATCTTATGCAATGAAAATTTATTCTGAAGAGACTTTTTACCACTCTACCTCCTTTAATTTCTGGTATCAAGTTTCCAACAAATATAAAATGGATTAAGATTTTAAAATAAAATTCTCTAAATGTTACTGAAGAGTTAAAATGTTAAAATTACTAAAACATTTAAGAGTAAAAAAATTCAGTGGCAATGGCAACAGTTAACTATAGAAGGAATCTGATAATGCTAAATTCCAACAAAAAGCACCAGAAGTTGTCATAACAATTAATTATTTATTTTTCTTATCATTTCAATTTTAATTATAATTAAACTTAAAAATATTTAGAACTGCTTAGCCACAGAAGTTCAAAACTGAAATAGACAGTAAAGTTCAATAATACTATGAAAATTTTTTCCTACATACCTTAGATGGCCCACTGCCCTGGTTCGTACTAGAGAAAGAAGAATATAATCATTCTGTTGGCCTTGGAATCTATCAACAGTTGTCACCTAGGAAGAAAAAGTGGGAATTGTGGTATATTTTCAAAAACACAATGAAGAGTTTAGAGATCCTACAAATAATGTGCTAGAAGCAAACATCTTACCCTTAAAATAATCAATCCCAAAAGAAATATAATCACGGGCTTGGAATTCCCAGAACAAGTTAATGAACACTATTAAATAAACCACAGTAATCAGATTAAGCTATGTGTTTATGTTAGTCACACTTACAGCATTTGTTTTTACCTTTGCTGATAACTAAATAACTATTTTTGGAATTAATAGTCTTTCCCCCCACAACACTAGACTGTCAAACTCTGTGAAACCAAGGACTATGCCAGGCTTATTAACCGGTATCCCAGTTTGATGTCCAGCAACATAACTCAGTTTGCTCATTTATTATTTAACATATCACTAGTATTTATCCACAGCATTCCTCTGTCAAATGGAAAAAAAATCTTCACAGTACTTTTTGTTCAATTTGGAAATATATGTACAAATAGGAAAGTTCAGAAAGGCTTCAGTCATTAATACTGGACTCAGGCATTTAGCTTTCTTTTTTTCTTTAATTTATTTTTTGTAGAGACAGGGTCTTGCTATGTTGCCCAGGCTGATCTTAAACTCCTGGCCTAAAGTGGTCTTCCTGCCTCAGTCTCCCAAAGTGCTAGGATTATAGGCATGAGCCATGATGCTCAGCTACATTTATCTTTTTTCCATCAATTCAAGAAAAAGTTCATTGCTTACCCTACACAAACCATAATTTATGGTTCCTCTACCTTTAGGAAATTTGCAAAACACTTTTTTTAAGTCGACTTCACAGAGGTATAATTTATACACAAAAAATGTGTTCATTTTAAGTGTATAATTTCATGAATTTAGACAATATATATTCTGATGCAACCACCACCACAAGAAAAATTTCCATCACCTCAGGCTCCACTGTAGTAAATCTGTACCCCCCAGGGCCCAGATAACCACTGATCTACTTTCTGTCACTATAGATTATTATTTATCAGTTCTAGAATTCCATAAAAAGAAAATTGCAAAGTCTGTACTCTTTTGTGTCTGGTTTCTTTCACTCAGCATTATGTTTCTGAGAGTTATACATGTGCTGTGTACACTAGAAGCTCATATTGGCTTACTTTGAGTAGTCTTCCACTGAATGAATATACCACAATTTGTTTATCCATTTACCTGTTCATGGACATTTGGGATGTTTCTAGTTTGGGGGTATTTTAAATAAAGCTGCAGTGAATATTTAGGCACCAATATTTTTGTGGACATATGTTTTCACTGCTCTTGAACAAATACCTACGAGTGAAATTGCTGAGCTGTACGGTAAGTGTACACTTAACTTTATAAGAAACTGTCACACTGTCTTCCAAAATTGCTATACCACTTTACCCATTTGCCAGCGATGTTCCAATTCCAGAGTTCCAGTGGCTCCACATGCTTGCCAACACTTATTATGTCAATCTTTGCCATTTTACCCATTCTTTGGGGTGTGTAGAAATATATATATATTTATATATTTATAAATATTTATATATATTTATAAATATATATATATATTTCTCTGACAACTAATGATGGTAAGCATTTTTTAATGTCTTCTTGGCCACTTGTAGGTCTTGTGTGAAGTGTCTGTTCAATCTTTTGCCCATTTTGTATTGGGTTGTCTTATTTAATAATGACTTTTATAGGAGTGCATATATTCTAGATATAACTCCTTTGTTGTTACGTGTGGATGTTATACCTGGAAGTTCTGTTGCCATCCTGACTACGCAGAGAACTTGTATGAGAACTAGGCTCACATACTGACACCAGCAGGGCAGAAGGAGGAAATAAACCCTGCTCCTTTATATCACTGAGCCACCCTGTAATCCAACCTTGAAACTACCACATTCACCTTCCTGTTATGAGAGATAGTAACTTCCCTTATTATATAAGTTTTTCTGTTACTTATAAATAAAAGGATTCAGATACTGAGGTCCTCCTACTGCTAAACTTTGTATGTTTCAAAGTTACTAGTTTCTCATTTTTACTCCCTATATTCCTTATGGTGCATTCTGCAGTGGTTTATTCACCCCTGTACTCTTTTTGATTTTGGTTTTGTTCCTATGATTTTGTTTTATTTTCTTCCAACTCACTTTTTATCTTTTTCTGAGTTCTTGCATTTCTCTGCTTTGTAGCTTTTCCTCATAGAAATGGCTACTTCATTAAATATTTTTAAATTTACAGCAAAATGTGTATTTGAAATTTTCATTTGTTCCAGGCCAAAATACTTTCTGGAGCATGTATCTTGTCTATATTTTGATGCTCGTTTCCTCATTTTTTCCTATAAATTGAACTTGTGCTAGTTTCCTTTTTACTGTTCATCGCTGAATAAGTAAGTTTCTTAGATTAGCTATAAGCAAAAGGTTAAGTTGGGGTGAGCAAGGCTATTTTCTAAAGGCTGGATGGTTTTCACAACAAATGCCCTCTTCTTTCCTGCTACTGGTGAGATAGTCTACTTTTTGCAAATATAGCTCATCACTAGGCTCCTTTGAACCAATCTGGGAGCAGTAAGGCTATTGCTCACCCCAATTCTTGCATACATTGTTGAATAACGGGGATGTGGCTCTTATACTCAGGGTTTGCCTCTCATCGTCAGAAAGTGTTTTTGCTGGCACTTTCAAGACTGGTCCCCTAAATTCTCTTTCTGCCATATTTTCTTCCTCATCTTAGTTACCTGATCTGTATCATCTCACTAAAAATGGACTTGTCCCCTCTTCCTCCTATTTTCCTCTGTTACTTTTGGATGATTTACAAAAAAAGGTGATAGAGCTTTTACACAGCCATGTTTACAACTAAAGTCATAAATTTATCATTAGTAATATTATATTTGTTTTGTTATTTTCTAATTTATTCAACTCTTTATTAATAGAATCAAGCATCATTTTAATTTGATATGTACCATTTTTTATTACATAAAAAATAAAAAATATTTTTTAAAAACCCCTTAAGGTCTGAATACACTTTACAATCTTTCCTTGTCCCCAAGACAGCCTCCCATCAATAAAAAGCAGTCCTAATTATACCTGTTAGGTATAAACATATTTCTACTGTAACAGTACATAATTATTATATAACTTTGTTATCTATTATTTTACCAACAAAAATTTCAGAAACTTTTATTTTCGATTACTATCAAAAAAATCTTTAATGTAGTAGTTGAGATATGAGATAGAAATTCACAGAAAACCAGTAAAATTAGCAGATAGGATTGCCAGAGAATTATTTATAGGTCCTCTTACTTCATTTTCTCAAATACCTTAAAAGGAGATAGCAAAGACACAAAGTAGAACAATATAAACATCTCGTAGTAAATACAAACCTTTCCATCTTGCCAAAATGGTGAATAACAGAACATACTACATTCACAAAATTACCTTATTTGGTCTTCCAATCAATGGATTGTTCCCACATCGTCTATTGATGATGTCACGAATAAGATGCTTTTGGCCATTATATGTTGTTAGAATACTGATCCTATCAGCAGGGTAACCAAGTAAACACATGTACATAAAAAGTGCTACTACATATTCTGCCTCTCCAAGATTCTGTAATGCAAACATAATCATAATCAGGTTGAGCATTCATTTCCTTTTTTTTTTTTTTTTTGAGACAGAGTCTTGCTTTGTTGCCCGGGCTAGAGTGAGTGCCGTGGCGTCAGCCTAGCTCACAGCAACCTCAAACTCCTGGGCTTAAGCGATCCTTCTGCCTTAGCCTCCCGAGTAGCTGGGACTACAGGAATATGCCACCATGCCCGGGTAATTTTTTCTATATATATATATTTTTAGTTGTCCAGATCATTTCTTTCTATTTTTTAGTAGAGACGGGGTCTTGCTCTTGCTCAGGCTGGTCTCGAACTCCTGACCTTGAGCGATCCACCATCCTAGGCCTCCCAGAGTGCTAGGATTGCAGGCGTGAGCCACCACGCCTGGCCCATTTATTTCCTTTTGTGTCAATTTTATAGAGAAAAATAGCTTATCTAGTACAATTTGTTCACTCAGCATACCACAAGAAGTGAAGAGTTAATAACTTGGATAAGTGAACACCTTTCACAAAACTGAGAGGTAACCTTATCCTAGGTTAATACTGATGAATAAAAACTTTAACATTTGTAGTATATTTGCAATACATGGAACAATCATAAAATAAAAGTTATCAACTTAAAAGCTTCATATTCCTGGGGCCACAACAATCACAATATAGATCAATATTCTATACAGTGTACTGCAACTGTAGCTATGAAAAAAAATTAACATAATGGAACACAATAACTAAGAAGCCAGTACAAAATCCAGTCTAATTAAAAATACAACTGGTAGTATTATAGTTGATGCTCAATTTTTGCACAATGTTTTTCTTTCTTCCTCATGTTTCTTAATTTTTTTGTGTTTTGTTTTTGTTCTCTTACTGATGATTGCCACCTCTACTAGACCACATGAGGTGGGAAGAGGATGTGCCCTCAAGTCAGTCTGGCTAAGTTAGAGACTGGTGAAAGATTGGTGGGAAGGAGCTTAAGACTAAGGCATAACTGAACATAAAAGTGAGGAATCATTGGCCTAGGCCTGGTAGGAAAAAGAATATTAAAATGAAAGTGAGGAATCATACACAAAGCTAAATTCAAACTACTAGATGAAGAAAAAAGTAAAGTGAGACTACAAATACAACACGAAAATCAAAAAACAAAAATATGAAGCTGGAATGCATGCAAAGGCAATAGAAAAATTATTGTAAGACCTTAAGATATGTCATTTATATTCCAGTTCTCTGTGAAACTCACACAGCCTGAGGTAACTCTTTCATTTAAATTTTCTAGTTCGTCGGAAGATGGGAGGGAAAAGAAGCCACATGACTGTGTAAATCTTTTCATTTTCTATACTGGTAGCAAACTACATTTATCTAAGCATCAACTCTAATATAGATAAAAGAACGAACTGGGAATTGTGGAAATGGCCATAATAAAAAATAGGGCTAAAATTCAGTTTTCAAGATGTATGTTTTTGGCAAGACCGATGTAATAAACCCTCAATAAATAAAACTTATTTCTCTATTCATGTAAAAAATGAATATTCCCCAATTTGGCATGTTGCCCAAAGGTCAGACATAAAGCATTAACAATAAAACAATGAGTTATATTGTCACAAACACTTTAGAACTCATTCCAAATAAGTCCCCTTGAAATTAGTGACATTTATGCATCCATCCATCCATCCATCCATCCTCCCCCTCTCAGACACTAAATCTTTAAATGTTATCATTAAATGCACAGTACTCTTATTTTGGGGGATAATGTTTTCAACTCTTCAGAAATATATTTAATAGTGGCCAATCATCATCTGAAAATTTATTTCTTGAAATACTGAAAACTTATCCAGAGTTAGGCTTAATGATAAGAAAACAAGTAACCAATCTGGATAATAATTTTTCAGATCAGTACTATGGTACAGCTCAGGTAATGAAATTACTCAAAAGAGAAATTCCAAAAACCATAATGTAATGAAAATATCAGTAGAATACTGATAGAATACTTAAGTCACTTTCTAAAGTGGCTATTAGGAAATATATAACTTACTTGAATTAGGTGGTAATAATTTTAAAGTTATCATTTAAAGGTCACTTCTGTTCTCAGGCTATGGGTACAGCTACAAACAGAGTAACTTCATTTAATATAACCAAATACTTGGAAGGAAAATAAGATCTTTAGTAATTACATCTACACATATACATTTAAGCCAGTGATACAGGATGCTTTTTCAGGAATAATTCAAGATCTCTAATTTAGTTAACAAAATATATTAGATATTTTGCTGTAAAGAAAAGGAAAAATTTTTAAATAACCCTAAATGCTACCACTCAAAGAATGCTATCTTTTGATATATATATATATCAAATATATATGCTGCCAGATATTTTTATATAATCAGTACATATTTCTATATTCATATTTTGCTGTTCCCTTTTAAAAATAAAATGAGACACTATAGATATACTCTGCAACTTGCCTTTTAAAATTTAATATAGCATAAATATTTTTCCTGTTAGTAAATACTTATAATGTTACCCTTCTTAGAAGCTATTCAGTATTTCTCTTATATGGAACAGGCAATAATATAATTGATCCCTACTTATAGATATTTAGGTTGTTTCTCATTTCAAAAATAATTTGTAGTCATGAACATTTAAGCATGTATGTTTTTGCAAACTCACCCAATTTTATTTTTTTAAGATAAATTCCTAGAAGTGAGAACATTGCTTTTAATACATACTAACAATTTGTCCCCTAAATTATTTTCCTACTAACATTGTACGACTATAGAATTTCCCCAAACCTACCATAACATTGAGTATTTTCAAAGAGGTGAAAATATGATCCAGTAATTTATACTTGTTATAAATCTTTTTGTGTGTGTGAACTGCATATTCCTATCCTTACTGCATTTTTGTGTTGGGGTATTGATTTTTCTAAAAAGTAATTTATAGGAATTCTACATATATATATTCAGAATTCGACTTATTGTTTTTTAAATACTGAAAATAAATTTTCTCTCAAATCAATATTTTTCTTTATGATTTCTGCTTTGGTAACAAACTTAGGAAGACCTTTCTCATCTTGACACTATATATTCATCAATATTGTCTTCTAGTAGTTTCTAGTAGGTTTACAGTAAGTTTCTTTTCTTTAGTGTATGTATCTTTAATCCATCTGAAATTGATTTTTGTGTGTGTTGTGTACAAGCTGGGGCTCTAACTTTCCTTTTTTTCAAGGGTTAGCAAAATGGTTCAACATCACTGATTTAGGTATTACTTCAGTCAGACAAATGCAAAATAAACTTAAAAGCTTCATGTTTTTTCTTACCTGATAAAAGTAAGGATTAGGTTCAGACTCTCCTACTCCCTGAAAATCTTCAACATTAATGAGCTGGAAGTCATACAGCAAGCCAGCGTTTGCTGTACTAAACTCCGGCAAGAGCTGCACATGGGGCAAGTTTCCTAGATTCTTGTATCGCCAGTTGTAGAGATTGCACAAGCTTTCCAAAGACAAATCCCCCCCAAACAGGAAACATTAGTGATGTAAAATCCCTTTTAATATACATCAGGTTTCTAACGGACTGTGTTTCCTTTTAATTTTCATGTTACTCATTTTTGCTCACATTTTAAGCCATAATGCTTTTTCAACCTTACCCTCCCTACTTCAATTAACCAAGGGTCAGAAGACTGAAGACATTATAAAAATGATAACTCTACTGTGCTGAGTAAATGCTATCTTTAATTCCTTAAATTAAAAAATTATTGGAAGACTGTAAATTGAGAACAATTTAGGAGTAACTATGAGATGGGGTCTGCACCCTGTATCTTTTTTTTTTTTTTAATCTTTTCTTTTTTCTGTATGGCAAAGGACAAAAAGGGGGAAAGAGAGCCTAAGGTTAGACTAATAGGAGAAAGGCATAAAGTTGAGTAAGACGTCACAGAATGGTCTCTGTACCACTGAGTGACAGTTGCCACTGGTACAGTCCCAGGGCAAGGATACAATCTAGGGTTTTCTCTCAGCACCAGCTACCAGATCCTCACTCCACTACCTTGGGGAGGACATGTGAAAGTGCTAGTTTATTAACTATATCTTTTGGGGACATGAAGAAAGGGGAAGGGCCAGTGAAAAGAAGCCTTTAGATTATAAGTCACTTAAATTAACCTCAATGACTAAAATGAAGGAAATTATTTATTTGGTCAATTCATATCTCATGCAGAAGGCAATAAAGGTACTTTCAGATTTATAGATGGCAAGTTCCAGGACAGCAGGGAATGTTAAAGTCTATATAAAAGATGTTTACAAATACTTGGACCATGGAACTAATGTCCTTAAATAGGAGTGATTTTTTTTTTCTGTCTCCTTTACCTTGCTCTGGCTCTCCCTTGAGCATCAAGATCCACAGTAGGAACTCCAACACGGACAAAGCGAGTGAAGAGAGACTGCTCCATGTTTGAATACTTCTGAAAGGCCATGTTCTTAATGACTGGAGGTAACTGGTGATGATCACCAATCATAATCCATCGTTTCAGTCGGCTAAATCCATCCTGAGGATTCTAGAAATGAAAAGTGAGGAAATGGCAAAATAATCAATATATTATTCTGTTAGTCTCCAACTTGTTACACAAAAGACTCACTCTTCATCAGCTTACAGGCTTCCTTAGCTTACAGATTCTCAATCTTTACCACTTGCGCACAGAAGAGATTGCTAAATTTACAGAACAACTCATGCATCAAGTATGGATTTCATTGCTCTTGGTTGACAGTGGGTGAGGGATGGGGGAGGGACTGGGAAGTCAAGCATGGAATTACTCTACTCTAACAGGCAGAGTAATCCAAAGAGTCTGGAAGGCTGAAGTCAGCACTAGGCAAAGAGTACACGGAAGGAAACAGAAGCCCAAGAAGAGAAACAGAACAATGCAAAGTAAACACCCTGTTTCACAATTATGCTGAACCCACCAGTTCTGAACTCACCAAGGCAGTAAAAACTGTACCTTCTTTAACTTTCTACACTACTCTTCAATTTACTACTCTATGTGTCTCCTTGTTCCTTGAAATATATCCTGATAAAACACATTCCAAGTTGCAAATAATCTGGTTTATAAAAACAACTTTTGGAACTCAATTTATCTGTGGATCAGAGCAGTCTTTATTCGTAAATGGGGAATTCCACATTTTGTTTTTAATGCTTCAATAGTAAAAAATATTGTACAGTAAGAAACATTCTTAAATATCACCATTTAGCTAAAAATTTAAGCATAAAGGAAAGCAATGTACTCAGAGAACATAAAAAACAATTCTAGAAACAATTATTACAAAAGAAATGAAGAAACAGCTTATCTTCCCTCCAAACTGCATAACAATGTACTTTTCTTGATTAAAATGACTAAGTCTTTTCAAAACTACTTTATAGAAATAAACTATGAAGTTTTAAATAGTACTCCTAGAAACAATAAGTGAATAGATGAAAGGAAGTTTATAGGCTTAAAATAGAATATCAAACATAATGAAGTTAAGGAAAATATATAATTGTGGCAATAAGCAACCCCAAATGGTATAACTTTCTAATGCTGTCCCCCCAAATTCTTAAAACTCTGTTTTCTTTGTCTAGATCTTAATTTCTTACCTGCAGAAGAAGAGGTATAAAAGTTTCTATCTCCAGAATCTGAGCAGCCTCTTCCATTAAAATGTTGTCATACTGAGAAAGACAAAAAGCGGAAGGTTGGCAAAAATATAGCTTAAAAGCCAAACGACTACCACTACAACCATAACAACCATCGCCCCAAACCTCCAAATAATTTCAGATAAAAATAACAACACACAAATTGTTCAAACGGGAAGTTCATGATCTCATTCATCATTAAATGATCTCCAATTCAAGTCTTTAACCCTCAGGAAAGCCCTCTAAATATACTGCTCTACATTGAGGCAATCTCACATATAATTTCTTGGATTGCAGTATTGATTTAGCTCTTTAAATTCCGTCGCAGCAACAATCAATTTATAATTATACATGAGGTCATTCCCATTGGTACTTTTACCCTGGGTAGTATTTGGGGTAACTTTTTTTCCTTATGTATTCTACCCATTACATCAATCCACTTCTGTCTCACCCCTGGGCATTCAATCCATCACCAAAACATGTCAATTTTACCTTCAAAATTCCATCTAGTCTACTCACTTTTCTCTATTTCTACCAGCACTACCACTCTAAAAGTCCAAGCCACCACTATGACTACTGCCAGCAGTCTCCCTCCTAGACCCTCCCTTTCCTGTCTTGATGACTTTAAGCCACAGATACAACATTCATAGGAATCATGTCACCTGCTGGTTTCAAACCCTTCACTGGTATCCCACTGTCTTACGGGGAAAAAAATCCCTTAACATGGCCTGCAGGGATGTATTAACAAGGGCTTATATCCAATTTGGTCCCTGACTTTCCTACTTTATCTGTCACTTTTTTCCTTTTGTAATTCTATCTTCATATTTACTTAACGCCTGTATCCTCTCCCCAGCCCAGTAACATTAGGTACTACACAATGAAAAATGAAGTCTTTCTCAAACATAAGGGGACTTCATTCCTTGATAATTACTGTTCTTCTATCTGCCCAATTCTCTTTTAGATCTGTTTTCAACATGCTTTATCTTTTCTTTTCACTTCTAATTCTGATTGCTACTTAGTATAACATTCTATTTCTTGTTTTATTGGTACAGTATCTTCTTCATGAATCTCACCAAGTGCACATTAAAGTTCCTTTGTTTTTTTGTTTTTGAAGTTTTCTCCCCTTATTTTATTTTCTAGAGAAACAGAGGGTAGGAGGAGCATATTTACTTTAAATGCTTGATTAACTCTCCTCTTTTAAACTAATTGTTTATATATCCTGTAATTTCTCCCATCCAAGTACTAACCAGGTCCAACCCTGCTTAACTTCTGAGATCAGATGAAATCGGGCACGTTGAGGGTGGTATGGTTGTAGACTATATCCTGTAATTCCTATGCTACTTGTGTTTACCAAAAGATGCTCATATCAGTATTTGTCCAGGACTGGTAACTGGGCTGGATTCCACTGGACATTAACTACACTGCTTGTTACTGAAACCACCTGAAGGCTTAGGTATGTGGATGGGTCTCTGCTCTAGTTCTATATGATGTTGAATTTCTCTCTTATAATGATTAGGTCATTTTGGTGGGAGCCGAAGAGAAGGAGGAGTTCAAAGAGCCATGTTTTCTAAGAAGTCCCTGTATGGACTCTCAGGATAATAGATACTACATGCAAAACACAGTAGGAGCAGCTCAAAAGAAGACAGCTTAAAGGGCCTGTTTTCTGAAAAACAACTCTGAAAACCCAAAGCAATTTAACTTATAAAAGCATATTTATAGATTTTGCTTTTTAAAAAGGAAATTTTAATTCCAAAGCCAAATTATCAGCACTTTAGCTAGTTCTTCCAAGTATTCCATCACTAGATCATTCATTCTTTTAACCCTTACTAATCCCTACTAAGATACTAAATGCTGGGTTGGCACTTGATGCTCCATGCTAGAGACCACCAGGTTAGGAGCTAGTTCATTGTAACCTTTTAGAGATTCCTAAATTCTGTAGCCACTGCTGCCACAGCTCTATGAATCTTTAGTGGAATATAGCTACTGGGATAAGGTCAGGGTGGTTTAAGAGGAAGAGCACAACAGACTTTGGATTCTTAGAAAACCATGTTTTAATCTTAGTTCTATAACTGACTACCTGTGACTCTATCATCTCTCTTGGGTCATCCTTTCTCAGCTATAAAATGAAGATATCATATATGAAAATCTAGTTGCAAAGAAAACAAAGAAATTATTGTAAAGAGCCTAGTGTACACAGGACTTGGTACATAGTTGACATCAACAAAGGATAGCTATTTTGTTGTTGTTTTGATTATTATTCTAATACATTTCCTTCTACAATTTCTACAACTCGAAATGGGTTTAAGATGATCAAAATCATATTTTCAATCCCAGAAAACAGATATGCAAAGCAGAATATTTAACTTTGTGTTAGAAATAAATTGGAATTTAACAACATAGAAATTCAAATAAAAGTGATAGACTTCTGATAAAAGGTGATGAACTGAACATGTAATGATTGCCACTACCTCTGGGAACTCCCTAAAATAACACTGGACGTGATATAGGATTGACATAAAGAAGCAGTTAGACTTCCCCACTTCAGGGAACCAAATGAATGTCCCTCCTCTCTCGCTCCAAATAGAAGACAGAGTGTCTGGAGAGGATTTGGGGACTTGGAAGAAGCAGGGAGAGTTAAGACGGTGATATCAGAAAGGAGTACCTTACAGAAAATGGGAATTACGTCAAAGTCTGTATACATTGGAGCCAGGAAATAAGAGTCAAAACAGATCTTACTTCCTCCTCTGCTTCCCCGAGACATACCACTGTGAAATTTCAGAACTCTAGGGACAAAAGAGTATTGTAAAACTTCCTGAAAGAAGAAAAAAGTGAAATACAACATAAAAAATCAGAATGGCTTTGGGCTTCTCAATAGCCACACTGGGAGCTAGAGAAAAGTGGAACAATTCCTCAAAATTCTGAAGGAAAATTATTTCCAATCCGGAAATCTATACTTAGCCATGCTAATCAAATGTGAGGGTTAACCAAAGACGTTCTTTAGATGTGGCGAGTCTTAAATATATGACTTCTTATTCATCCTTTCACATGAAAGATACTGGAAGACGTGCTCCACTAAAGTAAAGAAGAGAAAGACATGCAATGCAGGAAACAGAGACTCTGACTTATGGAAAGGCAAAGGCTTAGAACAGATGCCATCTGAACCAAAATATTTAATAGGTCAGGAGAATCCGGGAGAGAGGTATCCAAGAACATGTATGTGATGTCTTTAAATGCACCAAGAAGAGATTTAAAACTAAGGAGAGTTTTGGCTTGCAATGGCGGTAAAACAGAAAACTAAGCAAACAAAAACAGTAAAAATATGACAGTAATTCCAGAGAAAACAAAAAATTATGCATGAAAGGAAAAGTAACCATTGTATATGTCCCTGCTTGAATGTGAAAGTGTTTACATGTTAATAATAATGTAAACACCCAATACTGATGCAATCCAAAATTACGATATAACTACGTTGGGAGTATTAAGGAAGGCAAAGTGTACACATGCAGGTGTGTGTGTGTGTGTGTGTGTGTGTGTGTGTACATCCTTGAAAATGGCAGAGTCATTGCCTAAAAGACAATGCCTAAAATGGAAATTTAACATTCTTTACTGATATAGATGAAAAGGACAGAAGAAATACTAAAAGAGTTGAAGGACTGGATAACTGGGGAAGATCAGGGGAGTGGGGACTGTCCTTTTTATGTTAAGTAGATCTAGAAGGCTTTTAAAACTCTTAAGTTTGATAAAAATAAAACTTCAAAATCAAAAATATAAAAAAACCTATCTGCACGCATGCTGTCTTTAGGTGTATAGCATGATTTAAGTATAGAAAATGATTAATGAAAATTTGATAAGCCTCAAGTAATATTTTTTAGAATATATGTGAAAAGCTACGTAAAAGCAAAAATGCTAATTATGACTGTATTATTTTCCCTTGTTATTAGATTGATATGATTTAATATCGAATTCAAAGTATATTTTATATGTCAGTCCCAAGAACAAAATATTTAGGTGAAAAATTCTCACAATAATTTGCCAAAGGGTAAGTTCACACCACTTGGGTAAATTCATGCTACCTTTTAATAAATTATCATATTTGTCTTACCTTGCAGCTGAGGAACCTTTCATCCAAGATAACAACAATTCTATCACCTTGAATTTATTTAGCACCTTTCAGTGAGCTCATAACATTTTTAAATTGTCAGTTACTTTCAACAACAAATGAAATTGCTAATTTCGAATTCAAACCAGTACACACACCTTATTTTAAACAACAGATAAACCAGTTGCAGAGGAGTTAAATAATTTGTATTAAAATCACAGTTCAGGTAAGTATCACTAGCAAAGTCACAAAGGGTTTGCAAACTCAAACTTACTGTTCAATCATTATATTCCACTGCAAATGAGTCACAGGCTAATGGGCTATCATGCTTTCCCTCTGTATTTATCATATGATGAAGTCATTTTAATATCTCATTTTACAGTCTAAATAATAGTATTTCATAGCCTCATATGGAAGGCTTTTCATTTACTGAATGAACAAATAACTGGGACTGGTTGTATGACTAATACATGAACAACACAAGCATACAGATGTCTAATAGGTGAAAACCATTGGAAATGCTATTTTTATAGCTTTTAGTTCTGTTTGGATAGTTAATATACATAAAATCTTAATAAGTATGAGAATTTGGTCACACAACCAAATTTATGATGGTAATAATGTTACTTAATGGACATGTTACCAAAAAATTAGATTTAGAGTTCACTAATCACATAAACATATGATATTACCAACCACTTTTAAGAGACATTTTTAAATGATTATAAATGAGAACTTCAATAAGAAGTGAGTCGATCTCCAAGGGAAATGGCCTATGTAATCTAAAAATAAAAAGTAAGGAAACAAAAAACTAACAGCTGAATAGATGTGATGCATTAAGGAACTAAAATATAAGTCTTTACCTTGAAACCTAACTTGACCAAATCATGTCGTTTTAAGGCAGCATGAGTACAGGTCATGGCAATAATTTTGGCTTCTTTCACCAAAAGGTATTTAGATCTATCCAGTCCACTGCGAAGCAGTTCAGAGGCTCTGAACTCCTACAGGAGTGGGGAGCAGTGAAGACTATTTTAGAAAAACACATAGTTTATGCATACAACCATACAATCCACACTTAATTCCTAAGAAATTAATAAACATATATCATAAACTAAGCCTAATGAATCATAATTCTGTTCGTTATTGTTCAAATAATAGTTGAAATAAAAGCTACAATTTGGACTGGGTTTTATATAAGGTAAAATATTTATAATATAAACAAGGATATGAATAAAATCTCAATTACCACTATACCCATATTACTCAAGTTTCTCCAGGAAAGCAGAAACTGTTAAGTATTCATATCAAAGGGAATTTAAGCCAAGAACTGGTTACACAGGCTACAGAGGAGCTAAAAAGCCAACCAGGGAATGGTGAAGTAACCCAGAGATTAGTGACACAGGTAGTCACCACTGTTCCTAGGCTGGAAAGGATAAATGGAGGTACTGGTGTTTTAGAGTCGAGGGACACAAAACAAGCTGGAACCACAATGGGCCAGTCCAGCAGAAACTGGAGTCATGGAAGAGATGAAACCCAAGGCAGAGGGAACTGGTGGAAAAATACCCTGCATTCTCTCCTTCAACTTCTGCCAAATCTCTCACTGGCTAAACTCAGCCAGAAGTCAGCTGACATAGGAGGCTGGGAAATTAAACCTGCAAGGATCAACCTAAACATCAACCATGGCAGATGATCCCCCACAGAGCAGAATAGGGGATGGGCGATAGAGGGATATGAGGGGCAAACAGGCCCAAGCAGAGTATCTAGTATTATCAAATCCAAACATTATCCATACTTATTTCAAACCCTTTTAACATTTGTTTTTTAAATAATTAGTACAGATACATGTAAGGTATTTTGTATATCCTTCTCCCCACTCCCTTCCAAGGCATCTATTATCATAAATTAAGAACATTTTTATCCTTTTACTTTGTGTTTTTTACTATGTATAAGTATAAACATAATACTGTTTTGCAGGTTTTAGAATTTTGTTATTGTCATACTTTATATTTATTATTCCATACCAACCATCCACCAAGATACTGTTCCAGGCAGTAGGGATATAATCATACCTAAAAGACACAAAGACAAAAGCAACAAAGTCCCTGCCCTTTTTACCTGGAGTAATCCTAACTAAACCTTACTGATGCATCTGCACTGAATGTGATCCTTTTACAGGACTGCGGTAGTGTTTCAATGACGTTTGCTATAAGATAGCATACAAAAACTAGGAGATATCTCAGGGGTCCCCTGGGTTCCAGACATAGTCTCTGTTCCCCTTGTGTAGCTATGACTCTTACTTGACTTTAATAATCAGTATCAATCATCCTGGCTAGCACAGCAACCTCACCTTTTGCCTACTGATCAAGAGGCATGAGGAACTTAGAATGGCCATGTGGCAGTCTCAAAGTCCAGTGCAAAGACCCATTATTGAATTTCCTGGTGGAAGCATTCCTTTCTTAAACACTAAGACCTTGACATCGAAAAGTCAGAAGAGGGATCCAATTCATATCTTAATTTATACTTACTTCTTGAATTAAAACTATTAATATAAATGTTTTCAGTAATCTTACTTAAAAGTAACAATCTAATTTAAGATTTGAAAATTCCACACTTACTTCTAAAAAAAAAAAAAAAAAAAAAAAACTAAACTAAAAACCATTGAAAAAAAGGTTCAAAACACTTGAGAATCCTTACCTCAAGCTGAGTAAAGATTTTCTTAATATGCCTGAAACATCCTTCAGCAATTTCCATGTCTTCTTCATAAGATCTGCCTTTAAAAATGGGTTGAGGAGCATTTGCAAAGTATTCATGGAAAGGGAAGAAAGTGGAGACTTCCGTGACATCTGGCAATGTACTACCTTTATTTTTCACTTTGCTGATATACTCTTCCCAACGAGACATTACCTGCAGGAAAAAGGACTCAAGATTAATTTTGCCAGCTAATCATTATGTTTGAAATGGTAAAATAAAAAAGAAATCTAGTAAAAATAAGATCTGGTAGGTTAAAAAAAAAAAGGAAAAGAAATCTTTTTTTGGGTCAAAGCAATCTTTGACTCAATATAACTACTCCTCATCCAAGTCACTGATAGATTGTTCTTTAATAAAAATAACTTTGTGATTGAAGAAAAATGGCTCTTTAATAACAAATGTAGAAACTGGAAATAATCTCAAGGTCATTCCAAGAGACTCTGCCTCAGATATTTGAGATTTCCCATGCATATTCAAGATAGTTTATTATCAATGCTTTTTTTAAAATGCAAAGAAAAGAAAGCTCTCTGGACAAAGAAATTTCTCATTTTTTTTCATTATCTCAGTTTCTGTCTATATGGTAAATTCGGCTTTAGTAGCTTTTTAATCAATTTGGCACCTGTCAACCCTTCTCCCCAACCTTTATAATTTTGCCAATTCTCTTTAGAACATTTATAAAGAACTTCTGGTTGAGTATATATTTGAAAGTGCACCTTATGACTTTTGTGATATAGCTCAAATATGTCTTTGTATGCCTCTACCAGCTAGTTCTTACTTAACCTCAATTTTTGTAATTCTCTCAAATCTTTTTCTTTTATAATCTCAGTGTTTCTCAAAGGATAGTCCTTAGGCAGAATATCTGAGGAACTACATTTTTGTAGACTCCTTGATCCATCCCTATTGAGTGAGAATCTCTGGAAACAGGGCTGGGGAATTTGACCTTGCGAAAAACTTTCCCAATGTGATTCTTATACGTTGAAAACTGCTGATCTACACTGTGAAGGCTCCAGTTAATTTTCCCCAAATTTATTATGTAAGCCTACACAATTTATTTCTCCTACTTTTAGAAGTAGTTTTCACTAAGAGCCAAGTGATTTTTGTGTCAAATAGGCATTTTAAACATGATCTGTACCCCATTATTCAAAGTTCTAAACAGTCTGAATCTAATGCAGACTACACTGTAAGGTGATGCATGTCTTCCCTGCTTCACAAGAAACCATAAAATCTGCTCATTTTGAGTGGACTCACCTGGTTTGTGTATCTACTTATAATGAGCATAAGCCCATTCTTTCACATACATTTAAAAATGTCAATGTTATGATTTATATCTAAAATACATAACTGGAATTAGAACAAAGTTATACAAAAATCTTTAGTATTTGATTATATTTTCATCCATATAAAATTATTAGTAACCCAACTTACTATTAAAGTTTATTTTTACTCGCTTTATTTCACTTTTTATTTCTCATTGTTTTTCATACCCCAAAAATTAACCCTGACAAAAGTGAAAGCACTCCTTTAAATTGAAGTCAAAAGAATTTTTAACTTAAAGTCCCACTGTGAAATTAGTTCTAAGACATAATTTATTTCTGGAAATTTGAAAGAAGAATGTTTTCTTCATTAGTTAATTAATGTACATAATAAAAGTGTATTTAGTTACCACTGGATGGCTAGAATATTTACTTATATTTCCTCAGTAATCAAAAAAAGAGAGACTGGAAACTTTGTCAATAGAAAGAACAGAAAAATTTAAAAAGTAGCAACATTGGCCTTTCACTGAATGAGTCATCAAGCAAAGTTATTTAGCAAAGAAAACCAAAGATAACAGAAAATACAAACACTTAACATTTATAAATATAGCTTTGGCAATACCACTTATTTTAATCTACTCAACAACAACAACAAAAAAGCTTTCAAGAAAGATCACAAGAACCCGTCCAAGTTTCCAGCTGGGAATCATATTACAGTAAAGTATGATTTAACAACCCTTAATATCTTACCTGATATAAGAAGAAATAGCCTGCAGTTTCACAAGTATATGAGGCATCTCCTGGAACCCCTAGACTCTTTTGCAATCGTTTGACTTCTTCTAAAAGTTCTATTCTTCGAGCCAGGACATAATTAACTCTTCCATACCTAGAAATTTCAATTAGGCAAAAAGGCAAAACTGTGTAATGAAGAGACTTTGAAGGAAACTATCGGAAAAATTCAAGAAAATAATAATAGAAAATATAAATGTCTAAATAGAAATAAAACAGTAGAAAACAAAGTTTATATTTTACTGGAAGTCGTAGTTCTTGGGTTACTTTACACCAAAGCTATTTGAAGTGTACCCTATGGACCAGTGGTGATCTGCAAATGTGTTACTGGTCTGTGAGGAGGGAAAACCAACTATGTCACTAAACACACCATTTAATTTGGCTACCATTTTTATTTTTTTTATAACAAGACTTTCACAAAGAAGGACACAGTACAGTAAATTCTGGTGCTAGTTCATCTCATCACAGACCAAGAACATATAGTTTACAGATTGGCTGATTTGAATAGCACTATTTTACCCTATTGGCACCCAAACCTAGCAGGTTCATAAATATATGCTCAATGAGTAAGAAAATTGAAGCATGGAGAGTGCCTGTTTCAAAAATACATAGTTAGGAAAGAAAGTAGCAGAACCAGAATGAGATGCCAAAGTCTATACACACTCTTTCCACAATAACAAAGTGCATCCTATAACCCTTTGATGCTTAAAACAAGACTAAAATGGTTTAATCACTGCTGTTAACATGCTTAAAGATTTGACAAAGCAAGAAGTCTTGCTCCTAGCTGCTCCATGGTTCAGAGATTCACCTTCGAGGCAGCAAGAAATGATCAAGAGTAAAAAAGAAACATAAGACACAGTCTATGTTTTGAAGAATTTTTCAACTTGGATATAAACATTATAGCAGGTAACTTTTTTCATCTTGCTTATATATAATTTAAAATTTTATCTACAATGAACACTTTGCTGATAAGAAAAAAATTAGGAATGCTTATAAAGACTTTGCAATAAAATACAAAAATTTTTGTGACATAACGCAAATTTAAAAAGCAATGTGCACTACAATAGAACTCTATGTACTATCTGTTAAATTAGTACATTATACTTAAAAAATAAAGTTTATTATTTTTAAAAAGCAATATATAAAACTACAAATAATAGCCTGATTAAAGAAAAAGACTAACAAAAAGTTGTTTGGGAGTAGTGGAATTATGGATGATCACTCCCTCTCTATGATTTCATTAGGTGCTAAAATTTTTTCTTTACAGGGAGTTATGTTACTTTTATTATAAAACAGTAGTCATTATTTTTCTTTTTAATTATGACAGAGAGAAACGAAAGAATATGCCCATCGAATGAATATACACATACTAATAAGACCAAAGGCTTGGCTTGTGTATCAGAAGACAAAAAGTATTTTTTCTCCCAGAAATTTGGTGGTATATGAAATCATTTTAAAAATTCTACTTCTGGCCTGGGTGCAGTGACTCATGCCTATAACCCTAGCACTTTGGGAGGCTGAGGCAGGAGGATTGCTTGGGCCAAGGAGTACAAGAAGACCAGCCTGGGCAATATAGTGAGACCTTGTTTCTATCTAAAATAAAAAAAAAATTAGGCAAGCGTGGTGGTGCATGCCTGCAGTCTTAGCTAGATGGGAGGCTGAGGCAGGATAGCTTGAGCCTACGAGTTCAAGGCTATAGTGAGCTAGGATCATGCCACCACACTTCAGCATGGGTAACAGAGAGAGACCCTATCTCTAAAACAAACAAACAAAAAATTCTACTTCTGTTCTATTATAATATTCTTTAAATACTATAAATTCTACTGTAATATAATTGTAATTACAGTATTAAGCATTCCATTATCATCTTTATAATCACTGAATTCTGAATTATTAGATTTTAGAGTCTAACCTATCTTTGCAAGTTAGATTTAACATGAGGAAATATCTATGGGAAGAATTCAGAAGTATCACTAGCTAATCCAAAATTAAGAATCTAGAGCCCCAAATAACTTATGGCATGTTGTACTTTGCCCTCTGCAGCATAAAGACTTTTTTAGAAGCTAAGTGTTTGGTGAGCTCTATAATACAATAACTCAATATAGATGCAGCATAATAATTTAAATTGTTTAATGTTTATGATCAATTTATTCAAAGATCATGTTTAATAGCCAAAGGCTGTATTAAATATGTCTACCTGCTAATTATGCTTATTGTCTGAAATTGGACTTTAAAAATGGATTTAAGTATAAATGATTATGAAGCAACTTTGAAGAAAAAAAACTGCTAATGGCCAAAGAAATTTGAATTGTAAAATTTTAGTCAATTAACAATATGTAATATGAAACATAAAGTCCAGCTAAACTGGCAATAAGTATCAGGAATTATACTTCTAATCCCAAAGCTTATACTATCATTAATTATTAATTTGCATTTCACTAAATAAATTAACCTCTTAATTGGTACCCAAAATATATGTACATTAAATGTCTGGATGAAATGTGAAAAAAGAATCATTTAAAGTTGTACAGTTCTGAATCGGAGACATTAAAAATAACCTCAATAAACAGAATTCTCTTCATTGAAATAACTGAATACTTGAGGAAAAAATGGCATAATCACACAGAACTAAAACTGAGGGAGATCATGACCAGAATTTTAGGTCAATATATAGTCTAGCTACATTACACTAGAACCTTTCAGAATTAAGATTCGGTATTCATTGCCCTCTTCTCCTGGTGTTTCTTTAATAAAGAAAGGAAGAAAAAGTTAAAAATTCTTTTGTATACTGTTTCAAAACTCACTCCCATCTACTCACCTGCTGAAATCTTTCTCTGTCTCCAGCTCTTCTTCTCCATGACCAAGACGTAGCAGGTGGCGTTCATCAATGTCTAAAGCCATAATTTTCTCAAACAACTGGTTCAGGGCCTGAAGAATAAAGCAAAAATGAGGATGGTGAGTTTCAAAGAATCAGCAGGCACCTTTATACATTAACAAAAACTAGCATTTAGAAGGACAGAAAAGATGAGCATCGCCCAGATAAGAATCAAACTTGAAACACAGAAGGAAACAGGTCTCATGTTAGTCCACTTATAATTTTGAAAAAATAGTATTTTTATTGTTTTCTGATATTGACATCTATGTATACTTGGCCAAATGAATAACTGAAAACCATAAAAACTACCTACTCATTAAATCTCTGCTTCTAATTAATGAAAAGAGAAAGGTATTGGCTCAGATGCTATTTCCCTCAAGCTGTAAGAATTCCTAAAATAATCAGCAACCACACTGAATTTCGTCTCACTCAATAGCATTTCCATGGGTTGCAGAGAACTACAAAAGTTTTTGCAGTTGAAGGACAGTAAGAAGGCAGTGAATGTGTAGGTAAATTACATTAAGAGGACCGGAGGGTGGAAAGGTAAAGTGCATTATTCAAATCTTAAGCTAAAAAGTCTGATGTTCTCTATACAACACTGCACAGAGCACTCATTTATCACAGACTATTCTGATGAAAGCAATTTAGAAGTCATTCCTTTCTACCTATGAAATATTCATATTTACGGTTCCCTTAAATTTTCATAGTTGTTATCGTACACGCACACAAACACACACAGTCATTTACCTGATTGGAATGAGTAACAATTAGAGTCCTCTGCTCTGGGAAATTGTGGTAGATGTTGGATATGATCTGGACTGCCACATCGGTTTTTCCTGTACCAGGTGGGCCCACAACCTAAAAAGAAGATGAACGTATAGCAAACTATTAAGTTATCACATTGTTAAAAAGTAGAAAGTCTAGAACTGAAAAATAAAATAACAAATTAAAAATATTCACTGGATGGAATCAATAACAGAATGGACAGGTTAGAGGAAGAATCAGTGAACTTGGAGACAGATCAGTAATTTCCCAACCCTAACAACAGGAAAAAAGATTGAAAAAAATAAACAGAGACTCATGAATTTATGGGACAACTCCAAAAGGTCTAACATTCACATCACTAAATTTCAAGAAGGAGATGAAAATAGTACAGGATAGGTAAAAATATTTGAAACATAATGGCTGAAAATTTCCCCAATATGGCAAAAGACATAAATCTCCAGATCTGAGCTCACTGAAACCCAAAAAAATCTAAGCCCAGATACACCACAATTAAATGGCTGAAAACTAAAGACAAACAAAAAAATCTTGACAGCAATCAGAGAAATAATGTATTACATATACTGAAAGGATGTTTCAAGTGACTGTGGGCTTCTCATCAGAAAACATGGAAGTTGAAGGAAGTAGAATAACATTTTAAAACTGCTGGAAAAAAACCCAAAACTATCAACTCAGAATTCTATGTCCAGAGAAAATATCTTTCAAGAATGAGGGTGTAAGCACCCATCCACAAAGCTTCAAAATATATTAAGTGAGGGTACAGTTCAGTGATAGAGCATTTGACCTCAAAATACATTAAGCAAAAACTGACAGAAGGCGAAACAGACAAATTCATAATTATAGTTGAAGACTTCAATAGTCTTCCTTCAGTAATCAACAGAAATGACAGAAAATCAGCAAGGATAGAGAAGAATTGAATAATAGCATCAACCAAATGGATCTAATTGATATTTACAGGGCATTCCACCCCACAATAACAGAATACACGCTCTTTTAAGTGCACACAAAATATTCACCAGGATAGATCATGTCCTGGGCCATAACACAAATCTCAACAAACCAAAAAAGCAAAAAACAAAAAATTGAAATCATACAAAGTATGTTCTCTGACCATAACGGACTTAGACCAGAAATCAGTAACTGGAAGATAACAGGAAAATCTCCAATTACTTAGAAATTAAACACACTTCTAAATCAGTTGTCAGCAGACTTTTTCTGCAAAGACCCAGAGAGTAAACATTTTAGGCTTTGCAGGCCATACAATCTCTGTTACAAATACTTATCTCTGCTGTTGGTGGCACAAAATTAGCCACAGGCAATACAAAATAAATAAAGCTTTTAAAAATTAGGAAAATAAAAACAAAACCAAAAAAACAAATGGCCATGGCCATGTCCTAATAAAACTTTATTTATGAATATTGAAATGAGCAGCAAGATCTCCATATGCATACAATGCTACAATTATCTGAAGTACTTAAATTCAGCTGGGTTTTTGTGCTTCAAATAGAACACACTCTAAAATCTGTTGCTTACTTCTAGTCTTAATCCCTGTAAGAACATGTGTAACAGTAATTCTCTTACCATAGTCAGCCCAGGCTGCATTCCAGCACGGATAGCCTCTATCTGCGTATGAGTGAACTGAATCGTATTACTGCAAATAAAAGGGTAAAAAAAAGGTGGTTCAAAATACAGTTAATGAGATTTACCACAAATTTAGACAACATTGACCAGAGGTCTAAATATCTGCCCTATATTTGCCCCTGTCCTCTCAATATATATATATTTTTTGGTTGGCGGGGGGAGGGGGGGGTGCCAGAGTGCCGTGATGTCAGCCTAGCTCACAGCAGCAACCTCAAACTCCTGGGCTCAAACAATGCTCCTCCTGCCTCAGCCTCCCAAGTAGCTGGGACTACTACAGGTATGTGCCACCATGCCCGGCTAATTTTTACTAATTTTTTTAGTTGCCTGGCTAATTTTTTCTATTTTCAGTAGAGACGGGGTCTTGCTCTTGCTCAGGCTGGTCTCGAACTCCTGACCTCAAGTGATCCTCCCGCCTCAGCTTCCCAGAGTGCTAGGATTATAGGTGTGAGTCACCATGCCCGGCCTCAATCTCTTTTGAATGACTCCTTTCACTTACACCTGCCATACTGACAGGTAAAACTGAAAGAATCTTGTGGAAAGACTACAGTTATTTTTCAGCACACTTAGCCAGCCCATCCCAGACCTTATTTGGCGTGCCAGAGTTCTACTTCCCAATCTAACACCAAATATAATTCCACTTTATTAGTCACAGCACACACGCATGAAGGCTACTGCTATGCATAACATGGAGTCATGAAGTAAGAACTCTATGCTTAAATTAAGGTAGCACTCTAAAATTTATTTCTCATAGCACCTAAAAATGTTTCTTTTTGAGTATACCATGAGTATAGAACAGCCTAAAATATGACAGAACAGAAGGAAACAGGGTTCACAAACAGAAGTTTCTTGGGGTTTTAAAAGAATCCAAAAACTGAAAAATTATTAACCCATTTGAAATGGCAACTATTATCTATTATTATGATTAGAATAGGTAGTGAAATTACCGTTTGGGTTGATTATAAGGATAAGGACCCCTATTAGGAATAACATGAGGTTCAACAATTAATGTTTTTGCCTCATCAGTGCCTTCGTCTTCTCCATCTGCATCTTTCCTTTTCTTCCCTTTTCCACTTCTTACTGGAAAGGTTATCCTACAAGACCAAAACTTTTGTTAATTTTCACACAAGTATTTACTGAGTAACTATCTTGCGCATGATACCGAATGCAGGATAACCAGATGAGTGAGAAATTATTTCTGGCCTAAAGGAACTCCCTATCTGCACATAAACTCTGAAAAAAGCAAATTTATAAGCACTAAAATGGGTGTTAAGGGTGTTCGGATTGGAAAAAGTCATTCAATGACGGGAGAATTTAAAGAAACATGAAATACTTATGTCACATGCATTGTAAAGTGCTTTCCTCACTGTCCTTCATTTAATCAGAAAGGACTTCATGAGACAGGTGGCAACTAAGATGAGTCTTGATGAAGACAGACATTCAAAGATGGGAAGAGAAGACATTACTGGAAAAAAGAAGCAATAGCAGAGGCCAAGTGCAAGCAACCTAACTGCCTGAGTGTAGGGTACAATAGACATCTTGTTATGACGCCTCTGGGATATCAAGCTTTTAAGGCAGAGCTTCTTAGTCTGGAGTTAGGAGGTGACTCCCCATAGATAGCTGAGAGAAACCAATGAACTCCCTAAAATTAAACAAAACATTAATTCTCCATGTGTACTTTTTCCAGTCTTCCTTCACATTCTGAAAGGATACATAATACCAAAAATGCTAAGAATCAAAGAGGCTAAGAGGTCAGCACTTACACTGGTAAGCAACAGGAGCAATTAGCTTTTTAGCTAGGGAGTAAGTGGCTCTAACAGTAGGGTGTGTAACGGATTCAAGTGAGGAAAGGGGGCGAGGAAAGGCACTGTCATAATAAAGACTGTTGAGGGCCCAGAGAGGTAGCAGTAGGAATGGCACATGAAAAACCATGCTTAAGGAAGAATCTATGAGATACAGCAGGATTTATGGGAGTAAAAAGATTCAACAATAATACTGACATTTCAAGATGAGGGAATTAGAAAAATGATTTCGCCATAATAGTATTATGAAAATATGGAAGAAGACCAGGTTTAAGTGTTATAAAGGATATGTTTTTGGGTTTTTTTGAGACAGAGTCTTGTTCTGTTGCCCAGGCTACAGTGCCATGGTGTCATCCTAGCTCACAGAAACCTCAATCTCCTGGGCTCAAGGAATCCTCCTGCCTCAGCCTCCCGAGTAGCTGGGATGACAGGCGTGCACCACTACGTTTAAGCTGGTCTTGAACTGCTGAGCTCAAGCAATTCTCCCACCTCGGCCTCCCAGAATGCTAAGATTACAGGCATGAGCCACGGTACCTGGCCTCATGTGTTCTAATTTCAAGCAAAGAAAGTAAGCCCTGGGCTATCATCCACAGGTATACTGATTGTTTTACCTCTAATCCATATGAAGGAATTCAGGAAATAGCAATCAATTGCTTTAGCTACTTTGTTCTATTTACACTCAAATTTTAAAAGCTGAGTTCATTGAACAATAAATATAATTATATTGTGAATATTTAAAATTTGTGAAAGCAAGCAAGGTTAAAAGAAAAAAAAATTGTTCCTAAAAACAAAAGAAAGTTCAACATCATATTGCTGTATTACTTAGGAAATATGCCAGACTATGCATAGATATTTCTTTAGTCAAATTCTATAAATATATTTATACAGTTCTCTTCAGATAATAAGTGTCTACTGATCCCTTCGAAGGTATGAAGCTACTTTTATTGTGGTCTTAGATTCAAAAATAATAAACTTATCCCAGTGATTACAGTAAAGGTAGGGAGTACCAAAACAAAATCCATATATAATACTCAAAACTCACTTTAGCTAACAGTCCTGATGGCCTAACTTTGATAGACTACAGAATGCTTGAAAAGAGTAAACTCAGTTCTGACTTTACCTGAAAGGGGGTATCTGTAGAGCTGGGTCATCCACAGTTACTTTAACATTATGACTGGGAAAGCTGGATTTTAAATGCTCAATAGAGAGAAACGTATCATTGAAATCAAGGGTAGCGATCTGATTGGGCATTTTTGAATAATGTGCACTACTTGGGTCCCCATAACCTAAAATGATATCATGCAGCCAGTCAGGTACCACACAATCAGTATTCATCAGGTTCCGAATAGTCTCCAGCACAGCCTGTTAGTGAAAGGACAGAAAAGGATTGTGTCAATAAGACATCTCAAACATTTGCACTTCACTGGAACGCAAAGCTGGCTGCACTAATCCAGAATTCCTGAGTGTTTCAGGGCAAGAAGCTATTTTCTGCTGACAGGTGCTTGGCTAGACTGAATCAACAGCTATATTTTCAGCTGATACCACACACTGAGTTAAACAAAAGACCAAACTTAGTAAGAACAGTTTATCCTTTAAGAGTTCATTTAGACAGAATGACATTTACCACCTGACTCCTACTGAGTAGGATGAAAATCAGACTCTCATCAACAGCAATAAAATATTATAGAACAAACCCTTAAAGAAAATGTTTCCTCTTAGAAATTCCTGTAGCTTTTCCCTCTTTATATTTCATAGTTCTTCAATGCTAAAAATCACACACAACCAGAAGCACATTAATGTATACCTCAACTATGAAACATATCACAATTTAGAAATAATAAAGTTAGTATTGTGAGAAAAAATTTAAAAAGTGAACAAAATGATAAAAATGAAGGAAATGTCAAATAAAATTTCAGAATGAAAGAATCAGGACTACAATAAAAGGTCACTATAGTAGTTAACACATACACGGTCAAAAGTAATTACCAAAAACCAATGCAAATTCTTAGACTTTCCAAAAGTCATTTCAACAAAGTGATCTATCCTTCACAGACATTAGGAGGCTAGGCTATTAATTTCAAAGAATAAAATGACACAACTAACCATTTTTTAATCATGAAATAACAGGATATTATGTTAATTATATCCTTGATAATATTGACTTGTTTTATATTCTTGTACTTATCAATGCCTGAAATTCTCTTGTTCAGGTACTTGGTTATATATTTATCATTTGTTTAATCCCCACTGAAACTTCCACAAGACCAGGTATCTAGAATAGTTTAAATAAGGAATATGTGAATGGATGGGTAGATAAATGAGTATGTTCACTTAACAGTGAGTGATGAGTAAGATGAAGGCTCCACCCTTTAGGGAAGTTATAATTCTAGTAGGAAGATGAAATGAGTCCTTAACTGTGATACAAAGCAGCAGAATGTGGCAAATAGTAAAGAATATTACAGTAGATGAGATGAATGCAGGGGAGACTTTTACCTTTAGGAAAGGTTTCATGGAAGAAAGTAGCATTTTAATTTGGCTACAGTAAAGGATTTGTAAAGGCGCTTTGATTTATTCCATCATGAATGGAAAGTCACAGAAATGTTTTAAGAAGCAGAGTAAAATGATCAGTGTTATAAAGTAGGAGGAAATGTATGAAAAGCAGCTGGCTCTGAGGAGACTAGGGTAGAGAAAGAGAAGGCTATTGCAACTGTCCAGGCAAAAAATAAAGTATCCAGATTAGGACGGGCTGCGCAAACTGGACAAGAGAGAAGGCAATACAAGAGGGCTGCTGCCCAGGTACATAACGAAACACCAACGATACCAAAAGAGCATTCTTCCTTTCCCAAACATGGGCGAGTTAATCATTCCCTCTCTTTCCGGGATCAGAGCCTGACTGCCTCCTTTGAACTTCCATGACATTTTTACCTGCATCCGTATGGCTTTTGGCACCTTCTAACCAGTTCATGGTAGCCATTTGTTCGTATTTCTAATTTCCCTTAGTAGTAGTCTAAGCTCCCTAAACGCATAAACTATGACTGCTTCATCTTTATAAGCTCCATCTTAGCAAATATCAGCCACACAGTAGGCACTAAATAAAATGGTCAAATAAATGAACATAAGAAAGGAATTTTTTTTAGTTTTTGGTGAAGTGACTGAGATTTATTGGCTGAAAACTGACCAAATGTGAGACAGTCTTAGGTACTGTAAAACTTGGAAACTCTTAGACTTCTCCATCCTTCATTCCCTCAGTAAATATTTATTAAGGCCATGTTATATACCAGGCACAGTTCTAAGTGCTAGGGTTATGATGATAGACAAAACAAAGACCCTGTCCTCACAGACTTGCATTCCAATAAGGAATTCAGATAAATACAAATACATCATCATATAGCTAGCTAACTAGATAAAAATATAAAGACAGTAGGGTAGAGAATGATGAGGGAAGATGCTACTTTAGGTAAAGTTGCCAGGGAAAGCTTCTCATACAAGGTGATGTTTAAAAAGAGTTGCCCATGTCAGGTGAGGGAATGAACCACTTAAATACTTAGAGTATTTAAATACCATGTCTAGGTAGAAGGAACACCACCTGCAATGTTTTGGCTTATTAAAGAATAGCAAAAAGGTCAATGTGGCTAGCATAGAGAAAATAAATGTCTTAGAAAATGATGTTGGAGAGATAGCCAGATGACAGATAATGGCATGGCCTCTTAGATTATGGTAAGAACTTTCTAATGTGATGGGAAACCATTAAAGAATGTTGAACTTATTTGGAGACAGTGTAAGGGGCAGAGCAGACAAGAATGGAAGCAGGGATGTGAGGTGTCTTGGATATGGCATCAGTGGAAGCGGTGAGCTAATTAGACTTACTGATGCACTGGATGTAGAGTGTGAGACGAAAAGAAATAAAGGATATCTCCTTTGTTTTTGTGTTCAACAATAGGAGGAGATGAAGAACAAGTTCTTTTGAGCAGTTTTCTTTTGTATATCACAAAGATGGGGGGAAAAGGGTAATAAAGTGATAGGAATGTGTAAGAAGCTTTGCACTTTGGAGGATGGAGAAAAGAAAGGCATTCTGGTATTCTTTCTGCAAAAGCTAGATGTTATCAATTGCTAGAATTGCTCAATGTTTAAGTTTTATAATATAGTTTCAAATAATAGTTTTATAAAACTGTCCTTTACTAAAACTGTTCTTCCCACAGTTATTATAAAAGTAAAACTCTATAGTACCCAAACCTCCCTTTTCCACTTATGAGTAAAGTATAAATATATCAGATCATAGAGTGATTCAGAGTCTTGAGATTTCACATCTGTACACTTAAAGTGAACTGAAGGTACATCTACTTTTGATTTAACAAAGGAGCCCCAGTAAATAAGTAAACAAGTTTTCTTCACCTTATACTAGGGCATAACCTGAGTACCTAATATACAAAAAGCAAGGAAGGAGGCTGACCTTTAGACTAACACCTGGATTTATTTATGTTAAATTTTTAAAGTCCTCAAGAGACAAAAAGGCTTTAGCAAATGAATTTCCTTAAATTTTTATATTTAATTCATGTTAAGAATTTAAGAAGATCATTCAGAATAAAAATAAAAGCAGTGATTTTTTTTTAACAAATCTTTTTCTTACCCAATATGTATGTACTTATGTCTTAAAAGTTACTTAAGTTACCACATAGTACTTTTAATTACATAGCCCCCAAATTACCTTAAAGTTATTTTCCTTTGGTTTTCTCCTCATTATTATATTGAAAGTATCATACACATCTTCTGCTCCATTTTGTATAGTATTGGTCATATCTTGTTGATATTGGTTTGGATCCAAAAACACTCTAAATGTCCTTGACTCTCCTCTAAGATTGGGTCTGGGTTCAGGTCCTAGACATTTTAAATAAGTTTGTTAAATACATATTTTTCTAATATCAAAGTAAGTCAACAGTATTTCGTTTCTACAAATGATGGGTAAACTGTCCAGACTCAACTCCAACCATTCTCTCTCCTGACTAGAATGCCCTTTACTCATTCATTTCAAATTTCAAGAAGCTGAAAGTATTTCCTCTGTTCTCTAAATTCTTACTATTTCTTCCCACACAGTCATGTAATGTCTATGAGGCACTGCTATCAATTGCAAATATTTGTACATGCCCTCAACTAAAATAGGAGTTCTCAAAAGTCAAAGAACTTTCCTTTTGTTCTTATTACATTACTTATAGGTCCTACTTATAGGTCCTACTACTGCCTTACATATAGTAAGTACTCAATAAATATTTTCTGATTGAAAAAATATATATATTTTAGGATTTCAGGCATAGATTTCCTATGCCTTAATTTGACAGAGGTTGATCACTCTTCTCATCCTGCCACATTCCATACCTAATATCACCAGCATGATAGAAAATTTCACATATACAGAAATATAGGAGACTAATGGCTGAAAGCCCAGAGCATTTTCTTTCCCCTTGGCCTTCTCTCTCCTCTTTTGGGGTATAAGACCCCCAACTTTGGTCCCATTATGTGGCCTTATGCTTATCCCACCCCTCCTCCATTCCCTTCTATTTTCTTTTATTCCAGAGATGAATAACTTAATCATGAGCAGTTTAGCAATGGCACAATCTCAAAATCACAGGTGGCAGAAGCTCATTCAAGTTTTGAGGGAAGTTTAGCAACCAAATTATAAAATAAACACTAGACATGCACACAGTTGTAATTTAATAACAAATATTACTAGGTTATTAAGTATGAAATGTCTGATTTCCCTAAGAACTAAGTTTGATAGCTGATATCTCTGACATTTCACTTTGATACTTCTTGTTTTATTTTTATTGTAAAGATACATCCTTAGTCTTTCAAACACATGGTTTTGTTTGTGATTATAGCTTTCAATTTTTTTTTAGAGCAGTTTTTGTAAAACCATGGATAAGTCAAAAATTCATGTTATTTTCAAATATGAGTTCCATCATGGAACCAATGGAGCGCAAACAGCTCGAAATGTCAATGAAGTGTTTGGGAAGGATGTGGCTAATGAACGCACAATATGCAGATGGTTTGAGAAGTTCTATTCTGGTGACTTTAATCTTGAAAATGAGCCACGTGGGTGACCTGAGACCACGGTGGATAATGATGAGCTGAAAGCTATTGTGGAAGCAAATCGATCTCAACCTACCTATGAACTAGCAGCAAGGTTTGATGTTACTATTCCAACAATACTGGGCCATTGGAAACAAATGGACAAGAAGCTGTATATTAATAGATGGGTTCTGCATGAATTAAATGAGCATTGGAAGAGAAATCACCTCGAAGCTTACCTTTCTTTGCTGTCACTGCATAAAGGCGAACTATTTCTACATCATATTGTTATGTGTGATAAAAAATGGATTCTTTTTGACAATCTCAAGCATTTGGCACAATGGTTGGATAAAGATGAAGTGCCAAAACACAGTCCAAAACTGAATATCCATCAAAAAAACCTAATGGTTTGGTGGTCCAGCACTGATATTATCCACTACAGCTTCATGAAATCTGGTCAATCGATTATAGCAGATGTCTGCTGCAACCAACTGGATGAAATGATGAGGATACTTGCGATAAAGCAACTGAGACTGGTCAATAGAGACCGGCCAATCCTCTTGCAAGACAACACTCAACCATGTTGCAAACAGCGCTGCTCAAACTACAGAGGCTGGACTTGGAAACTCTCTGTCATCCACTGTATTCACCAGACCTTGCACCAACTCACTACCACTTCTTCCAAGCTTTGGAAAGAAAAATATTCAATTCTCAACTAGCTGTGGAAAATGCCTTTCGCAATTTCACTGCCACTCACTCTTCAGGCTTCTTTGCTGCTGGCATAAACAAGCTACCGTTAAGATAGCAAAACTGTGTTGATAGTTTAGGTGCATACTTTGATTAATTGTACTGCTTCTTGTTTAAGACATAATAAACTATACTTTCGATTCAAAAATCAGACATTTCATATTTAGTGACCTAATATAAAGGCAGTCAGGACAATAGAAGAAAAAATTTCAAAGAGATAATCAGTGAAAGCATAAGAAATCAAACAGCTGACTAACCCTGGAAAGCAGTGTTTTTAAATGGGGTAAAGCTGACATCTTAGGCAGGGCAATTCCTTCTGTAAGACAGTTTCGTTTAGATGCTTAGCATCCTTGGCCCTTATACACCAAATGCCAACAGCTTGCCACTGCCCACCTCTATGCCAGTCATTTGGCAACCTAAATATCACCCACGCATTTCCAAATGCAGGACACTTTTGTTCCCAATTGAGAACTACTGCTATAATGAATCAAAACAGTAAAAATTAAAAAGGAAAAATTAGGCAAAGCTTTGAATAAAGATGATTTCAAAAGATCCTGTCCTTTCCAATATCTAACAGAAATTTTGAAATCATATTATCTATTTCTAAAACTGCATGGTAAGTACCCTACACATATTTTATACAAAATCCTGTGTGAATTTAGTATGTGAAACAACTAAAAACTGCTACCTAAGAAGCCAAAAGGAAAAAAGGCAAAGAAATTTTTCATTCTATACACATACTCGTTTAAAAATAGAAATCACCATACCATCTTCAATGACACGCCCTTTATCATCCAGCATGCCCTGGATTTCACAGCCTCTGACATAAACCAGGCCAACCTGCTCAATAAAAGGTCTCCTCCGGTCAAACTTAGTGCCATAAGGTTTTGTGGGGCGCACAGTAATTAAAAAGCATACATCATGCTTACGAAGACCTGGTAAAACATAAAGACATTTTTCATTTATGAGAATTTCATTGTTTTCATTCTTTTGTTGGCAAATTCTCAACATCTTATCTTTGGAAGAGAGATATAAAATATATTTAAAACATCATGGGTGACCAATGATTACTATTGTATCATAACACAATTATGGGTTTTCCTATAATCT
The DNA here is from genome assembly GCA_004363605.1 of Indri indri. Lineage (NCBI taxonomy): Eukaryota > Metazoa > Chordata > Mammalia > Primates > Indriidae > Indri > Indri indri. Next base: position 176,065 of record RJWJ010000591.1, read on the forward strand.
TTAATACTCGATAGTGGATAGTAATAATTAAAATGAAATCATTATATTAAAATTACAAATTTTTATGCCATGAATAAGCCCTCCAAGTCATGCTACAGCTCCAAAATTGGACACTCATCATTATTCTTATTTTTAACATTCTTAATAAGTAACCAAAAATATGATTGGCCTATAATCCATCTATATCACATTTAGCAGGTTTCTCACATCAGTTTAAACTATCTGTCAGTGCCATTCTACTGACAGCCTAATGCTATTTCACTAAAACAGATCAACTCAAGAATAATTCATCAAGGCACAAAAGTACTGTTTACAGACAATATCTTGAGAAGGATGGTTGAATATATATAGTTTCAGTTGGCAAACAGTGAAAAATTTTTAAAAGTGAATGCCAAGAAACAGGGGACTTATGCCAAGTCCATAGCTTCTCAATCATTAGACCAAATAATGGATTCGAATGGCTTCCCAGCTCTATTAAAAGTATAGGTACTAGAAGACAAGGGACATAAAACTAGACCTCATAGCATGTAACATCATACCATTTAATCTTCCTTTCTTTTCTGATCTGTTTTTATTAGATAATAAATGACATAAATGTAAATGCAACAATTTGCTTGCTCATAACCTTGGTAACAAGGTAAAACTAAATCACATCAGCAATGTGAGTGTGTGGATAATATTGAACCATTGTGTTTTAATTTGGAGTGGTTTTAGAGTGTGGGTAAGGTAGAAGTGATAACTCTGATTCCTAACATTGACTTTATTATTTTCCAGTACATTCTATCCAAAGCAGGAGAAGCAATGAAAACTAAAGGGAACTATTCCACTAGCTGAGTTGCACTGCTTGCATGACGCCCGATTTGCACAACTCATTAAAACTCCTAAATCTTAAAGCCAAAGAAGTGGCACTGAGAAGTCATTTAGTCCCTACCAATGAAGGAGTCATTTTTTTGGCATCACTGAGGAATGACCTCTTGCTCCTTCCTAAAGCAGATCATTTTACTGTGGGATATCTTAGATTTACATTTTAAAAAACCTATATTATAATGAGCTCAACTATCTCTCTCTCCTTCTAATCATTTGTATCCACCCTATCCCAGCTGTACTTTCTGGTGCAGAATCCTGCATTTCAGTTTCATTAATTCTGTTTCCTTAATTTTAAATTAGGGTATTGGAGAAGATTGAAGGGATGAGGAATGTCTTACAGCTGCGGTTGCCAACCCCCAGGCCATGGCCCAGTGCCGGTCTGTGGCCTGTTAGGAAATGGGCCGAACATCACTGCCTGGACCCTGCACCGCCTCCACCCCCAGTCCATGGAAAAACTGCCTGTCTTCCATGAAACCAGTCCCTGGTGCTGAAAAGCTTGGGGACCACTGTTTTACAACATTTAGTTTAAAATCTTCAAAACTGTCCTCTGTTTTTATAAAACATTCATTACTGTTTACAGACTTATCTTTCATTTTTTGCTCCCATTTTCCATTTGTTACCCTATATGTGATCAATATAGGGGCTAACTTTGGCCCTGATCTGTACGAAAACACTTTTCTCCCCATTATACTCTGTATTATGAATCACTTGTCCCATAAAACTCTATTGTTCCTTGTGTTGCCCATCAAAATTTAACCATTCTAGTTCTCACTCTACCAGAGATTGATGATTAAAAGGAAGAAAAACAAAAAGACGGTCTCATGTTCTTCTGAGAACAGTCAGTAAAGGGGCAAATGGGATGTTTGGGTAAAACACTCTTTTGTTTTCCTTAGCTCTAAAATGCAGATCTGTCATCTATAAAGGGTCCTTTTTTCTTTTTTTAAATTTCCAACTGTTACTTCTTCTGGGGGTACCCAATAAGTTATCTCAGTTTATTACTTCGCTGTGCAAAACACTATTGAGTTTCTCAAGGTGCACATTATTCTAGATGTGTAATGCACCAGACTGGAACTCTTTTGAAGAATACAGGAGTCACAAAAACAATCTGTCACAAATTATACCTATTACAGTAGTGATTTGTTAAACATTTGGCCTGCTTCATTGGCTTGTTCAGAATTCTTTGATAACTATATCATATAGTTCCTATAGTTATAAACAGCTATATTGGGAGTAAAAATTTCTGAAAACTGATCCATTAAGATACTGTCTCTTTCCTTCTGGCATGCCAAGAAGGTAGAAGGAGATGAAATCCACCGGCTACTGTTTCTCAAAATAGGGCACCAAGTAAGACCTTTCACAGACAGCTGAGAGAAAAGTATAAAAGTGACAATCAAAAATCAGTGCATATGCTACTTTTGGCACAGGTGTTACTGATGCTTTCTTTAACTCTATTGGACTTAGTAACTTTGAACATATCTGCCTCTAAAAAAAAAATTAATTTTGACATAGAATACTTATCCCTAAGATCTTACCTAGCAAAAAAACAGGAGAAATAACTCGTTTAATTTCTCTGCAAAATTACTATTAATATATATCCTTGAGTATATTTAACTGATTCTTTATCTGACTTCCTCTGTTTGGTGCAAATAAACTATTATTCCTTTCTGAGTTGTTATATACCACCCCGCCAAATTCCTTGAGTTTGCCTAATTTTGATTTTGTATCCTTGTTTTCACAAACTGTATGTATTCCTATTCTTTTCACCTTGGCTTCTTTTATCTTCTGAAAATACCAATTTTCCTTACTTACTCTGCATATGTGTACAAGTTATAAGTAGGTTTTCTCCCTTTCTTTAGTGAACACTAACGTTTTTATTCTTTTTATACTGATCTCACATATTGATAAATATTATCTTGCTAAATTTAAGACTTAAAATGCTATCCTCTCAGCTTTACAAATTGCAATTTTCAAAACACTTTGATACATATACAATCTTATGCTTTTTGTTAAAATATTAAGATACCTAAATATTCCTGTATGATCCTTGGTATTTTTAGTACTAATAATTAGAAAGACAATTGCCATTCTTTAAATCAAATTGCAAGGATAAACTTTAATAAAATGTTTTACTAACATTTAGTAAAAGTACTTTCCTAATGCTGTACGTGAAAGTCTATAAGAAGGCAACAGGTAGCTTCATTTTTTGAAATACAAAACTACCTTCCCATTCATCTTTGATGTGATCTCTGACGTTCAGATTGATGGTAACATCTGCACGAACTCGGGTTGGCCAGTTTTCACCTATGTTGGGTTTGGCAACTTCAACTACAGTAAAAGCCACAATGGGCTGGGCCATTCGTGCCCAACCTCCAAACACTACACCGCCATATTCAGATTGCCTGAAACCAAAGACATAGATGATTACTCAAACAAAAAATAACTTTTCCCCAACTTTTAAACAAATAAAACTAGTAAGATATTCATACATTGTGAAATCATTACCAGAATCAACCTAATTAACATATCCGTCACCACACATAGTTACCATTTTTTTGTGTGTGGTGAAAATGCTTAATATCTACTATCCTGACTAATTTCAAGTACATATTAACTATAGTTACTATGCTGTACAATAGGTCCCCAGAACTTATGCACCTTATAACTGAAAGTCTGTACCCCTTCCAACATCTCCCCATTTCTCCTACCCTCAATCCCTGATAACACCTTCTACCCTGTTTCTGAGTTCAACTTTTTTAGATTCCGTATGTAAAGTGAGAGCATTAGTATTTATCTTTCTGTATCTGGCTTATTTCATTTAGAATAACGTACTCCAGGTTTATCCATGTTGTCAAAAAAGGCAGGATTTGCTTCATTTTAAATGCTGAATAATGTTCCATTGTGTGTATACAGATACACCACATTCTCATTATCCCATTTATCCCTCCATGGACAGTTCAGTTGTTTCCATATCTCGGTTATTATGAATAATGCTGCAATGAACATGAGCAGACAGGTATCTCTTTGGGACAGTGATTTTACTTCCTTTGGATAAATAAATACTCAGAAGTGGGATTGCTGGATCATATGGCAGTTCTATTCTTAATTTTTTGAGGAACCTCCACACTATTTCCATAATGACTATACTAATTTACATTCCCACCAACAGGATTCCCTTTTCTCCATATCCTTGCCAACTTTTGTTATCTTCTGAATTTTTGATAATAGCCATTCCAATAGTGTGAACTGATATATCACTGTGGCTTGGATTTGCATTCCCCAATGATCACTGATGTTGAATTCCTTTTCATCTACCTATTTGTCATTTATATGTCTTCTTTGAAAAAGTGTTTTTCAAGGTCCTTTGCCCATTTTTAATTTGGCTATTTGATTTTTTGCTATTGGGTTATATTATTCGGTTTCATTTTGAGGATATATACATATATATATACACACACACATATATACATATATATATACACACACACACACAAATAAAAAATATCCTTATCAGATACATGGTTTGCAAATATTTTCTCCCATTCCATACAGTTGCCTTTTCATTTTGTTGATTGTTTCATTTGCTGTGCAGAAGCTTTTTAGTTTGATGTAGTCCCTACTTGGTTTTTTTTGCTTTTGTTGTCTATGCTTTTGGTGTCATATCCAAAAAATCAAAGCCAAGACCAATTTCGTGGAGCTTTTCTCCTGTGCTTTTCTTCTAGGAGTTTCATAGGTTCAGGTCTTATGTTAAGTCTTTAAATTTGCAGTTGATTTTTGTGTAAGGTGTGAGAGAGAGATCCAATTTTACTTTTTTGCATGTGGATATCCAGTTTTTCCAACACCATTTATTGAAGTGACTTTCCTTTCCCCATTGTGTATTCTTGGCACAGGCATCAAAGATTAGTTGAGCAGACATGTGTGGGTTTATTTCTGGGCTTTCTATTTCCTTCCATTGGTCTGTCTGTTTTTATGCCAGTACCACACTGTTTTGATTATTTTAGCTTTGTAAAACAATTCGAAATCTGGAAGCGTGATGTCCCCAGCTTTGTGCTTTTTGATCAAGATTGCTCTAGCTATCCAGGGTCTTTTCTTGTTACTAATTAGCATCCTTTCATTTCAGTCTGAAGAACTCTCCTTAGCATTTCTTCTTCTTTTCTTTTTTTCTTTTCGAGACAGGGTCTCACTATGTTGCCTGGGCTAGAGTGCAGTGGTGTCATCATAGTTCACTACGACCTTAAACTCCTGAGCTCAAGTAATCCTCCCACCTCTAGTAGCTAGGGCTTCAGACATGTGCCACCATGCCTGGCTAGTTTTTCTAAAATTTTCTGTAGAGATGAGGTCTCCTTATGTTGCTCTGGCTGGTCTCAAACTCCTGGGCTCAAGCAATCCTCTCACCTTAGCCTTCCAAAGTGTTGGTATTATAGGCATGAGTCACCATATTCAGACCCCTTAGCATTTCTTATAAGATAGGTCTAGTGGTAATGAACTCTCTCAGCTTCTGTTCTGTTTTCTTTTGTTTTCTGTTTGCCTTTATCTCTCCTCCATTTCTGAAGGATATCTTACTTATTTTTATACTCTTATCCTTTTACCCTTTTCATCAAGATGGTCTCAATTAATATTTTATCTTATGTATTTTAAGTATTTCTATAAGCTGCTTCAAATACATTTTAAAGCAAGGCATAATTTTAAAACTTGAAAACAAGCAAACAAATGATAATTTCTATGCAAATGCCTCCTTCAGAGCATAATATTTAAATCATTTAAAAGATGCTGCAGTGAATTGGAGGAAAAAAATAATCAAGCCAGTTGTAATAACTAGAACCACTAACATCCAAATATCTATTCTTTCTTCTTATTTTACTCTAACTAGTGCTTTAGTTTTTACATTAAATAGTATATTTGGGAAATCTATAACATAAAAACTGCAGCAGCACTCCAAAATTGGAAAGTACTGCCAAAAAATGACATGCTTACAAAGATAAACTACATCCTATGTAAAGGTTTTGTGTCACAACAAAAATTATAGAACTTCTTAACATCAAAGAGAGAAACTCCTTAAAAATAAAGTTCTGCAATTCAGTGACTTAGTTAGTACTAGGATAATTTCTAAAATTTACCTTGTGTCTAAACCCTTGTGAAATAACTTTCTATTACCTCTTCCATTTTTTACAGCTTTACTGCAGTACAGTTTACATACCACAAAATTCACCCATTGTAAATGTACAGTTTACAGAGCTGTGCATCCACCACCACAATCCAATTGTAGAACATCTTTATCATCCTTAAAAAAAGATCCCTCTTGTCCAACTGCAGTCAATCCCTGTTCCCACCCCCAGGCAACCACTAATCTACTCCCTTTACTCCTTTTTCTTCTTATAAAATCTACTTGAAACATGAAGCATTAAAAAGTATAGACTTCTGCCTCTTATAAGCACATCCTTCTTTACTGCTGCTTAGAGGTTTTAGCAAACTGAAAATACAATCATTAGAACCATGTAAGGAGTAAAAATGCTTCTGCCACATTTCCGCCTTCAGGATACAAGGAAGAGAAAGAAGCCTGGCCCCTTTTAAGATCTCATCATTTTCAACGGTATGCAATTACGGGCATTAGGAATGTAAATTCAGAAAAATTTATTATTACAAATGTGACTAAATTAACTCCCCAAAGTGATATTTTCTTCCTCTACCAGAAAATGATGTAATTAAAAAAATTCTTTTATTAAGAGACCAAATTACTCTAAGTAATTGTGTGTTCCTTGGCATTTAAATAAAAAATAAGTGAACTCTATTTGTTGAACTGCTTTTAATAAATCCCTAGCTTGCAAAATGGCCAAAATTAGGCCCAGAATCTGAGCATATAAACTCAAGGTAACCATAAATTGTAAGGAAGTTTTCTGATCAAGCACTCCCCCAGGGTCCAAACAATGGGCAATAATTTTAGCAAAGCTGTGGGCAGGGACGAGCAGCCAGTGGGCATACAAATTTCACAGTGCTCGCCTGCCTACTGACTCAACTGATTATTAAGTCAAAAATTCTTTGTGTTGTGTTTTATAGTCTCACCCAGAATAACTTTTCCCATAATAACTAATTAAAAAAATAGAACAGTATATAAAATAAAACATAGAAGTAAAAAAAATAGATCATAATCACAGTGTCCATGGTAGCTCTCTATAATTAGTAAGAAGAGAAGCCTGAAAGATACCTGAATCAGTTCACATTCAAAAACTATTAAGCATCCTAGCACTCTGGGAGACTGAGGCAGAAGGATCACTTGAGGTCAGGAGTTCGAGACCAACTTGAGCAAGGACAAGACCTGTCTCTACTAAAAACAGAAAAATTAACTGGGTGTGGTGGCATGCGCCTGTAGTCCCAGCTACTTGGGAAGCTGAGGCAGGAGGATCACTTGAACCCAGGAGTTTGAGGTTGCAATGAGCTATGACCATGCCATTGCATTCTAGCCGGGGCAACAGAGCAAGATTTAGTCTCAAAAAACAACAACAAAAAAAACTATTAAGCTTTTTATATATGGTATAATTGTATATATCAACATGGTGTGACTATGATGTAATGAAAATTCATTTCACAGAATTTTACTCATTTATAATCACTTGTGATATATAACATATCCTTCAATTTCATGCTTGGAATGAAATAATGAATTAAAAGCATTTACCCAAAGTCAGTCATGTCTAAAAAACCAAAATTAACCTTTGCAAATCTTGTAACAGAGCTGCTACAATAACTAGGATAGACTTGTCTTGGCTAAAGGAATTCCAGACATGAGCTAGCAAGTAGGGAGTTGAGTTTACACAGAAGCATTCCTCAAATAACTAGACCTAATGGTCTCTTTGAGGGAATCTATGGATGGAGGGCCAGAGAAGACTTTTCAATGTACACTTCATACAGTGTCAGCAACAGCCTTCACCCCCTGCCAATTCCCTTAGAGAGACTGACTGTGACTACCGGCAATAGTCATGAGCAGCTGGGTTAGCGGAATACCCCTTTACCATATGCCTCCTCCAGGACTGAAACTGTCCTGCCCTAACAGGCCTGCTGGCCAACGCCTACCCTCTCCTCTTCACCTTCTTACTAATGTCCAACCTACTCTCCTCTACATCTCTCCCTTCCCTCCCTGAGCATGATGCCTTCTCCTCCCTTGTCCATGTTCTTTCAGCCCCCATACCCAAGTACACAGAAACATTTTATATTTTAGCACTTTTGAAATATTTGAATTCGCAGTTAAAAATTTCTCAAAGAGTAAATCTCTCCTATTTTGGAGGGCATTTTTATGCCAGGTATATTATTTCTAAATATGAGGTTTCTGACAGGTATCAGTCACTGTTTTTGTATCTCTTCATTACAAGTGGAACCAATTTACTAACCATGGCTTCATTCTGCTGACACTATCTTCGATGTCCTGTCTAATTTCATAAGTCGATTCTAAGCGGAAGAGATTAAAGTTCCTTAGGAGGTAGTCATGAAGAGTCAAAAACTGTAGATTCAACTTGGGAAGAGCCAGACAACCTGAAAAGGAAAATAACAGCCACATGTGAAGTATTCTTTTAATCAGACATTTGTGCTATATATTTAAGGTAGCACCACAAATTTGATAAGAATCTAATGTCTAATGATATCTGAAATGCAGCATATGTGATAATGTATTATTTTTATTTTCACACAGATATTGAAACCAGATTAAGAAATACTGTCTATTAAGAAATGCTGATGGCTGGGCGCAGTGGCTCACGCCTGTAATCCTAGCACTCTGGGAGGCCGAGGCGGTTGGATCACTCAAGGTCAGGAGTTCGAGACCAACCTGAGCAAGAGCGAGACCCTGTCTCTACTAAAAATAGAAAGAAATGATCTGGACAACTAAAAATATATATATAGAAAAAATTAGCCGGGCATGGTGGCGCATGCCTGTAGTCCCAACTACTTGGGAGCCTGAGGCAGTAGGATCGCTTGAGCCCAGGAGTTTGAGGTTGCTGTGAGCTAGGCTGAAGCTACGGCACTCTAGCCCGGGCAACAGAATGAGACTCTGTCTCCAAAAAAAAAAAAAAAAGAAATGCGGATGAAGAATGAGTCTTATAATACATGTAATCTGCATATCAGTGATTCATATGCAAACAGTACTTCCTAAAAGTATCTAAAGATACTTAATACTAATAATACAGTATCGAGTAGTTTAAAAATTCTTCCTCTATCACCTGATTTATATTTGGTGAATCCTGAAGTGAACAAAGCTACCATAAACTTAGCCAATGCCAAAATTTAGCATGAAAATGGAATTAGTATGTTATGTTGCGTAAATTGATTTCCAGTGATCACTAATGTGCTCTGAACTTGCCTTTTAGCTGAACTTAAGGACAAGGCATTGCTTATTGCTTGTATTTTATTCCAGATTCCCTCTTCTCTGACTTCTATTATTTATTCATAAATACTATTCTTTTTATTATCTTCACTTCACATTATTTCTCTTGGACAATAAGTGACCAAGCATTCAGTAACAATATCAAAAAGGTTAAAAAAAAAAAAAAAGAAAGAACCCCCAAACATGTTTTACTGACAAATCATATTTTGATCATCTTTATCCATACTATCAAAGCAATAATAAACTAAAGGCAAGAAACAATGATGTGTAAAAATTTCACATCATTTATGTCAGTAAACCCTGACTTGTAATTTAACTCAATTTCTTTCAGGCTAGATGCTCAGGAAAGGTATCTCTTTTGATAGCACATTTATATTAAAAAAAAAAAATTGAAATGTCACCACTTTGCAGCCCTTACTGAATTAAAAAATCTAGGTGTTAAGTACTAATGGCTACTAGTATCACGAAAAGAAAGACAAATAGACAGTATGTGCCTCCTGATGAAAGAATAAACCACCACCAAGAATCTTGCCAAAGGAGAACCTTAGCTTGATCAAGCCTCTTTAACTAGGTGCCAATTTGCAAGAAAAATAAAGGCCAGAGGAATATGCTGCACCATGCCATGAGTATTCAATCAGAAAAATCGAGACTATGGGAAACTCTCCAGATCAAACCAGGTTTTTTAACAGAAAAAAAAGGAAGGAATATATAGAGCAGGGGTGGGAACCAGTGGCCTAAAGGTCACAGGTGGCCTTCCAGGTCCTTAAATGTGGCCTTTTGACTGAATCCAAATTTTATAGAACAAATCCTTTTATTTTTATTAATACATTTTTGTTCATCTTTTATATATTTAAAATGAACGTATTTAAAATACCAAAGGAAAAATAAGTATCAATGAAATAATCCTCTCAGATTGACCAGCACAATTAGAACATCAGTAAGCCATAAGGGCTAAATTGATGGCTATTATGTTCATGATTTAGTTCTAACTCCCTCCCAACTGGTGCCACTACCGCATGAGGCTGATTGGCGAGAGTTTATGGGGGTCCAGTACCCCAGTCTGCTGTCAGCTTTTGAAAGTGGTACACTGTTTCTGTTTGAAGTAAAATTTGTGAATAGTTGCACCGCTTGACAGTATTTTTAATTCTGTCTGCTTTACAATCCATGATGTCAAAGAAGACCAAGAGAACACTGAAGAAAGCAAATAGATTTTTAAATGAGGATTGGGAATTGTAATATTGTTTCTGCCAAAGATAAGATGATTTTCTTGCCTTGTGACACTGCAATATCAACATTAAAGAAATTCAATGCTCATCAGCATTATAACACTCATAAGGACCACAAATACTTTAAATTAGAGGGAGAGGCACAAAAGGTTGTACTGCAGAAATTAAAAGATGAAAAGCAAAAACAAAGAATTCTTTTAAGCAGCAACAAGATCTGGAAATACGCCACTGAAGCAACTTATAAAGTAGCTGATATACTCAGGGGGAAAAAAGGGAAGCCATTCCGTGATGTAGAAATTGTGAAGGAATGCATTGTCAAAGTTGTAGGATGCTTAGACGCTGATAACGTTTCAAAGCACAAACAACTGCCTCTTTAAACAGAGAAACATAACTCATCAGAAGCACGAATTAGGCTTCAACTAAACAGAACATGCAATACAATATTTCAACTTCATGCAATACTTCAAAAGAAAAATATATATTATTCAATTGCTTTGGATGAATTAACTGATACTACTGACACGGTACAAGTTTTATACTTCATTCAGGTCATAACAGAAGATTTTCTTTGCTATGAAGAGTTACTCTCTGTGGGCACTCTAGATAACAGAACGTGGGAATAGATATCTTCAACAACTTTCAAGATAAATGTTGTGAAGCTAGACAGAATTTGGTAAATTTAGTGAGTGTACGTACACACAGTACACCTTCCACGATAAGAAAACATGGAGGGTTTTTTGCACAGATACCAAAAGTATTAACAGGTCCAGATGCTCTCATTTCTCTTCATTGCATCTTGCATCAGCAAAATCTCTGTGCTAAAGCTACCAACTTTAGTGACACTTTGCAACAAGTTATAAGTATTGTTAACTATATTCCATGCAAATGCAACAACGCATTGTCAGTATCATAATGTGCTAACGTTGAATGATGAGGTATTCAGTTTTCATTTTAAGGTGTGTTTCGCAGGGATAGGTGTTAGCCAAAATTTTATCTCTGTGAGAACAGATAATTAAATTTCATGAAGAACAGAATCAACAATGTGAATTATTGAAAGAAGATTTCTATAGGAATGCAGCATTTCTGTATGATACCATGTCAAATCAAAATGACTTGAATATTTCTTTGCAAGGTAAAACTAAGTCTATATATGATATGGCAAAAAAATCCAAGCATTTCGAAAAAAGCTATCTTTTTTCAAAACATTTCTCCTTCAAAAGGAAATTTCAGATGAATATTTTCCCCAGTTAGCAAAGGTTACTGATGAGCAGGATGATATATGCAAATCATTTGAAGAATGTACAGCAGTTATAGACCTATGAATTGGAGAATACAGAGAAAGGTTCACTGACTGTTGAGAATCATGACATCACATTCAAATTAGCATTTCAGCCTCATCTAGTTGGTATCATCAAGGCACCTAAAGAACTAACTACAGAAGGAATTGATTGAGCTCTCCATAGATGACATTTTAAAAGTCATTGTTTGATGCTAAGAAAGATCCAATTGAAATATGGAAGAATGCAGTAGAATACCCAAAAAATGCTTTCTTGCTTTTCAACCACTTATTGCTGCAAATCTACATTCTCCTACCTAACCCAAATCAAGATGCTCTTAAGGTCACAAATGACTGATACCCATCAGTTTCAGAGGATCAACTGAAACTATGGACCTCCATGTTGCAATCAAATATTCGAATACTTTCCAATAAAAAGCAGACATAGCAAAAACTAACTAAAAAGTTAGTTAACTTTAAGGTTTTTATTTTTGAAATTATTAAGTACATAGTAGTTAGTTAGATTTTTATGAAATAATGTACATTTTAAGTATATCTAATTAAAGTTTCTTAGATGCAGGCTTATTTGATTAAGCTAAATTAATGAGGTCTTTCAACATGAAAAGGTTCCCCATCCCTGATATAGAGGGTACCTGCAAAGCAAAAGACATTTTAAAAATGAAACCTTGTAACCACCTTGTCAGCTATCCACAACCCTCCCATGTGCTCCTTCCTGGTTATAACTTTTTCCCTTTACCTGAAAGTAACCATTTCCTGACTTTTATAGCAACCACTATCTTGAATCTTTTTTACAGGTTTATCACCCAAGTGTGTATCCCTAGACATGAGAAAATGACACATTAACCATGGTAAGAACATAAAAATACATGAAGATTGCCTATTCTGAAATCTAGCACAATTTTAGTGCACTGGGTTTACTGAGTTATAGCTCTAGGATATAATTCTGAGGTAACCATCTTAAGTAACTACACCAATACTTATACTTGTGATGTCTTCTAATGATCAAGCCGATGTTCAAAAGATTTCCTGAAATTTCTTTTGAAATATGCCTTCAAAATATATCAGAATGCACTTTTGAATTATACTCAATTGTGGCAAATTCTTATCCTCAGAGGATGAGTACAAAGCATTTTGAACCAAATCTGGGGAAACAGGTAGGTGAGGCAATACCATTTTGGATCAAAACTAAGGGTTTATTATCAACTAATGATAATGTCTTTTTTTAGGTTTTCATCACCTAGCTTTACTAAGAATTCAAAAGAGCCTCTAAAAAATGCTTTGAAAAGTAAATCTCAACAAACACAGTAACCTTTGTTGACAAAATGACAGCTACACTTCCTGCATTATTAGATCTCTCTGAAAACAGTTTTACTACTTTACGGTCATATTTTATACAGGGTGATATATATATACTAGAGTACAGCTATATCTAATAAAAATCCTTAGTGCTAAGCATTCAAAATACTAAATCTGTCTTAGCTGCTAAAGTTGAACTTCAGGGTACTAGAAAATTATCCTAATGTATACAGCAGACTGGAGTACATTTTTAATTATATATGATAAATTCTAAATTAAGTTTTATGTTACACCTGAATCCTGTATTTCTTTATCATACCTTCCCCAGAATAGTACTCAGTTGGAACAATATTTTCATCCCATATAATTTTCTCAGTTGGATACAAAGGCATCTGGTTCAACTGCTGAATCTGAGAAATTCGACGTTCATGACGAGATACCTAAAAGAAAGGAAACAGAAAGGGAACTTTCATACCTGTCAGTTATTGCAGCACTTTAACAAGAGACTTTTTTTTTTTCCTTTTCCTATTTTCTTGATAAATCAAAGCTAAAAGAGGTACCAGTATTCATGGGCTTGGAATCAGATAAACTTGAGATCAAATCCCAGCCCTTCTACTTATGACCAGTGTAAAAACTGGGCAAGTTACTTTAAACCTTCTTGACCTTAGTTTCCTTTTCAGTAAAACAGATAAAGTACCACTTACCTCTCAGGTTCCTTATGAAAATGAAATGAATATTATAAAATAGTATCAAAGTCCCTGGCACATGCCAAGAATTTAAGAACCATAGCACTAAGTATTAACTAATGTAAAAAAAAAAAATAGGAGCTCTAAGTCCTGATTATAGTTTTCATTCTTATACTAACTAGCTATATAATCTGGGAAAGTGTATTAATCCCCTGGCCTCAGTCTTCTTCCTTATGAAATAAGACAAGGACTTGATGACCTCTATGTACCCTTAATATAGTAATCTATCTCAAATATAAAAATAAGTTTGTTACCTAATTAATAATGTTAAAATAATGACACATTTGAAAATGTGTCAAATTCTCTTCAGTTGAATATAGTATTATTTTAAGAAAAAAGATACCGTAATATCTAAACGATATGTATATTTAAACTTTTTAATCATAATTTGGATAGTGGAAGAATCTAAAGCCTGAGGACAGTCCTTTAGGAAAAGGAGAAAATGAAAGAACTAAAGGACACAGGGAGCACTAAGGGGGGTGGGGGGAAGGGCATGCCTTAAACCCACACTTGGGTGAGGCAAAGGCATAAAGTGTAACTGTAGTGTTTGTACCCTCACAATACCCTGGAATAAAAAAAAAAAAAACTAAAGTCCTATGGAAAAAAAAAAAAAAAGATAACGTTGTAGCACTATAAATTTTAAAAATTATTTTCTTTTGGCATAACTATTTAAATCTGAAGGATAAAATTCTAGCTACAAGTCCCTAAAAGGCATAGAATTAACTTTATACTCAATCTATTTTCCATTAGAAGGATTCCTGGGAAAAGAAATCCTCATTTCTTTCTATAGTAAAAGTTTATTATCAATCCCCAAAACCTGACTGGAGAGATTTTACATTTTCACAAAATATTATAAGAATTTTTTAGGAAGCACTTCTAGTCAGAGAAAATGAAAAGTGATTTGGAAGAAGGAAGGCAAAGATGGTGGCTCAAGACATAAGGCAACTAAATGTAACAATAAAAAAGTATTTTCCATACTTGAATTAAAACCCTTCTCAAGAATTTCTCCCCAAATGGCACTTAAACATCTGTCACTAGGCTTAAAACACCTGCTACAAACAGTTTCCTGCCACTGCTCCCCAAAACTAGCATACCATCTTCTTTCGTACAGTGAGAGATTGTATTTCACATCCTATATTAAAAGTATTAGCTTCAAAAATAAATTCCAATACAGTGTGCCTAATATAGTTCCACATGTATAAGAAAAATGTATACACACGTCAACACAATATATGTTTGTTTAGGCGCAAAAAATGTTTGAAACATGAAAAGCTACTCAACTTTATAGCAGGCAGGGAACAACAACAACAAAAAAACAAAACAAGCTACCATTTTTTTACCCATCAGATTGACAAAAATGGGAAGACTGATACACCCAATGTTGGTAAAAGCTTGCGGAAACATACTTTAATACATTGTTGATGGGAATATACACCTTTTATAAGATAATGTGATGGCATCTTTTACATTTTAAATAAGCTTGTGCTTCGATCAAATAATTTCATTTCTACGTATCTCTCCTAAATGCCCATACATGGCCATAACGAGGCATACACAAAAACTGCATCATTATTTGTAAAAGTGAGAACTGCCAACAACCTAAATATGGGGGTATGGTTAAATACTCATTTAATTTATGAAATATTATACCAAAGTTAAAAATAAGGTATATCTATACCATACAAATGGATTAAACCTCAAACATAATATTAAATTTTAAAAAAAGCAAGCTGCAGAAGAATACAGCATGACTCAATTTATATTTTAAAAAATACAAAACTGGATTCCTATATGGTGTGTATATTCTTACATAAATGTATAAAGAAGTTCTGGAAGGTCTTGAGTGTTGGTCTAGATATTTCTATATTATTATAACAAAACGTACTCATGTATTACTTCTAAAATTTAACTAAATCAAATAAATTAAAACCACAATTTTTTAAAAATCTGGAGGATATATATGAAAGTATTAACAGTGTGTATCTCTGGAAAATAGAATGGGAGTCCAAAGGGAATAAAATTCCTACTTTTTAACCTCGAATACCTCTGTAATGTGGTTTACTAGTAAAAACCATATATTAATTTAATTAAAAAATACAAAAAAGCTTTACAAAAAAACTTTACAAAAAAAGTAAAGGCCCTCATTTCCAAAAATGACTGAGAAATCCCTAAGAATTCTTAAGCCACTTAGTGATAATTTACACTATTTCTAAACACCCCTGAGATTTTGTATTGATAAATGTATGACTTAACATTCAACATACTATGTTTAAATGATCACTTTTAAAATAAATATATAGGAATATGCTTATTCAAATATATGTGGAGTGGGTGGGTGTGTGTGTAAATAACTGTGACCTCCTCAGAGGCAGGAATGGCATCAGCTGTTATGTGTTACAGGTAGCACTGATGCCAAAATACAGTATCTGACACAGAAGCTGCTCATAAATGCTTGCTAATAGAATGAATTCATGCCACAAAGCAGTTTTAAGAGATAAAAGACTTGAGAAAAGAAATTCAAATGACAAAAAAATAACTTCTGACAAAATCAAAATATAATTCCAAAAACAGATGGGAATTATCTACATAATCTTTAGCCAACAAGAAACCTCTATGAACCTCTATCTTGATGAATGAAGCAAAAAGGAAGGGAAAATCACATGCAAAATTCTGAGCACACTAATACTTGCCAGCAATTCTAGAAGAAATTCTTTATCCAAAGTTGTGTCTTCATTGTTAGGAAGGGTTGGCAACAAGCAGAGGTATGATGCCACCTGGTGGAGAGTGTTTGAACTGCAGAATAAAGAACGTTTAGAATATTTTATTCATAGTAAGTTACCTCACTTTTGAAACAAGTATTTCTACAGATAGCTTAAAAAGTAAATACAATGCTATGACACTGACAGCAAGTAACAACCAGCAATGAAAATTAAACCTTTGATGAAGGGTTCTCAAAAGTGTTTTCTGCAAACCTCTCATAGTCCACAAGGACATTTTTTTAAACATTAACACTAAGACATCGGGTTTTTTTCACTGCCTTTCTATATACACTGACAGTGCAAAAGCAATGGTGGGGAAAACTGCTGGCATGGATCCGGGCAGTGGCACCAACCTGTATTACAAGTAGTCATAGTATTCCTCACGTATACAGGCAGTTTAAAAAAAAAAGAAAAACCCAGCTTTATTTAAGAATGTCTTTGATGAAAAGTAAATAATTATTAATGCTATTAAATTTGGGCTCTAAGTATCCACTTTTTGAGAATTCTATGTGACAAAATGGGAAGTACATATTTTGCATACAATTTTTACTTTAAAGAATGACTGACAAACTATACTTATCTGGTCTTAAATAAATGGCACATTTTTTTCAAATTTG
Source organism: Indri indri (assembly GCA_004363605.1). Classification (NCBI taxonomy): domain Eukaryota; kingdom Metazoa; phylum Chordata; class Mammalia; order Primates; family Indriidae; genus Indri; species Indri indri. The sequence goes on from RJWJ010000591.1 coordinate 193,241, forward strand.
AATAAAATAAGCCTGTAGCTTCAAGAAAAACAGCCACCAGTATTTGTTGCTATAGTAAATTTGAATTTGCATTCCCAAGTGAAAATTTGCAATTGCCACTGTGAGCTCCACAGCTTTCCACTACTTAAATAGTTTCATCATCCCCCAAAATTCTCTCATGCCACTTTAAATTAAACCCTCCTCTCCATCCCAGCCTTCCTAGCAACCACTAATCTGTTTTGAATCTCGATAATTTTGCCTTTTCCAGAAGGTAAAATAAATAGAATCATACATTAGGTAGGCTTTTGACAATGATTGCTTTTACTAAGCATAATGCATTTCACCCACACTGCAGTGTATATCTGCAGTTGATTTCTTTATATTCTTCAGTAGTATTCAATTATAGATGTATCGGTGAGGTTATTCATTCATCAGCCAAAGGATATTTATGTATTCTAGTCTTTGGACAATTATGAATAAAGCTATTAGTACATTTTTGTACAGATTTTTGTGTGAATATAAGTTTTCATCTCTCTTGGGTATATCTGTAAGTGGGGAATGCTACATGCATATAGTAAGCACATGTTTAACTTTACAAGAAACTGTCAAATTTTTCCGAAGTGGCTATCCTATTTTGAATTCCCACCAGCAAATGCATGAGCATTTCAGTTGTTCCACATCCTTGCCAAGAGTCATTATTTTCCATTTTTTTAAAACAATTCTAATAGGTATGAAATGGTATCTCATTATGATTTAAATTTGCATTTCCCCTATGACTAAGATGTTAAGCATTTTTCCATGGGCCTATTGGCATCTATCTATTAGTATCTACTTTGGTGAAGTGGTTGTTCAAATCTTTTGCCATTTTTTAATTGCCTTCTTATTAAAGTAGTCCCCCTTCCTTATCTGTAGTTTTACTTTCTGTAATTTTAGTTACCCAGGGTCTGAAAATAGGTGAGTAAAGTAAGATATTTTGAAAGAGAAAAAGAGCAAGATCACATTCACATAAATTTCTGTTTATAGAGATAGGGTCTCGCTCTGTTGGCCAGGCTGGAGTGCAGTGGCATGATCATAGCTCACTGCAGCCTCGAATCCTGGACTCAAGCGATCCTCCTGCCTCAGCCTCCCAAGCAGCTGGGACTACAGGTGTGAGCCACCATGTCTGGCTAATTTTTTCTATTTTTTTGTAGAGATGGCGTCTCATTATGTTGCCCAGGCTGGTCTTGAATTCCTGGCCTCAAGCAATCCTCCTGCCACAGCCTCCCAAAGTGCTTTTTTTTTTTCACTGTTTAAAGGTTTATTTGATGGTTTAGTTGGTATGACATTTGAATAGCTGTTGCATTGTTTATATGTAGATCTTTCTTTTTACATTACATGGCAATGTACACTACTGATACATATAGTACACAAAATAAGATATTTTAGAACACTTATGCACAAGACATGCAGTGCTGGATTTATACATTGGATCCCAGGATGTGACTGGGAAAAAGCTGGACTAGGCATGTTGAGCGAAGGAATCAGAAGTTACGTAACATACAGTAAACACACATCTGGTTCAAAGAACAATGGCAGCATGTGCAGCATTGGCAGTGGTGCCTCAGCAGCGGTGGAACTATTTTACACTAACCGGTTTAGGACTACAAAGGGTAAGGACCATCCAGTATCAGGATACAGCTGCAGGGTTTTACGAACCATTCTCATCTCTAACTTTAGGATGTTGATGTTTTTCCCAGGCCATCTTAATATTATATTACTGCTTTAATCACAGATCAGATAAAAAGGACAACATGCACAACCTCCAACTAAAATCCTGTTGCAGCCTAGACAGTGAAGTGGTGTGGCATTAGAAGACTTTAAAATTGCAGTTCTCTTTGGATCCCCCAAAATGTATCTGTACTCTTCTTCAAACGGGCCTCTCTCTTCCTCTTACAAGCATGAGCTATTGCACCTAGCCACATAACTTTTAGTACAGTATATTGTTATGATTGTTTTATTGTATTATTAGTTATTGCTAATCTCTTACTGTGCCTAATTTATAAATTAAACTTTATCAGAAGTATCTATATGTAGAAAAAAACACAGTATATATAGAGTTTGGTACTATTTGGAATTTCAGGCATCCACTGGTCTTGGAACATATTCCCTGCAGATGAGGGGAGACTATGGGACTGAGTTCCCAGACTTCTGGATACTATTCCTTCATCAGATATCTGTTTAGCCAATATTGTGTCCCAGTTTGTGGCCTAACTTTTCATTCCCTTAACAATGTCTTTCAAAGAGAAGTTTTTTAATTTTGATAAAGTTCAATTTATCAATTTTTTCCCAATATGGATTATGTTTTGGTGTCTACAGAAATCATTGCACAAACCACAATCCCAAACATTTTTTTCCTGTATTTCCTAGAAGTTTTAGTTTTGACATTTAGGTCTGATTCATTTCAGTTAATTTATATATATGATGAGAGGTACGGGACAAGCTTCCTACTTTGCACGTAGATGTCTAACTGTTCCAGCACCACTGTTGAAAAGACTATCCTTTCTCCATTGAGTTGCCTTTGCAAATTAGTCAGAACTCAGCTAACTATATATAACTATTTCTGGACTCTCTATTTTATTCCAACGATCTATCCATTTTTCAATACCATAGTATCTTGATTACTACAGATTTATATTATAGTAAGCCTTGAAATTAGGTAGTAGAAATCCTCCAATTTTATTCTGTTTCAAAATGGTTTTGGCTATTCTAGTTCCTGTGCTTTTCCATATCATTTTTAGATGAAGTCTGTCAATTTCTATAAAATATCCTGCTAGGACTGATTGGAATTAAATTGTATCTATACATCAACTTGAGGATTCACACCTTAACTAAGTCCTCTCATCATGAGCAAGACAGATCTCACCATTTCTTAAATTAAGTCGTTTTAACTGCATAGACTTCTTTGACATGGTTTCAGATTCCACTCTGAAAATAATTTCTAAAGAAACTACCACTTGTCAAGTTTTGATATAGTATCAAAGAATATCCCCAATTATTTGATAAAGCTATCAAAATATGCTTCCCTCTGCGTGAGGCCAAATTTTCTTCATTTACTTTAACCAAAACATTTCACAACAAAATGAACCTGGAAGTATTAATAGATCTGCAAATTAAACCAGACGTTAATGACACTCTTCCCACCATGCATTTTTTTTTTCATTTTGGAGAATATATTTTTCATTAACAATATATATGCTAAGATATAATAGATTTTAATTGATTTTGTAAATGAATTAATAAATATTTAAAACCTTTCCACATTTTATTTATAATGTAGTAAATATAATTAATATAATCCACATAAAAAAACATTCTCTGGGATCTTCAATAATTTTTAAGAGTATAAAGGAGTTCTGCGGGCAAAAATAAATTCCTTGGATGGATTATACAGCTAAATTGAATATAAAAAACCAAATCTATAAAAGTGTTTTAAAAATATAAGACAATATTTTATGGCTTTTTGGTGAAGAAGGCCTTCTACATAAAGCACTTGACATTGGTATTAAAAAGAAGATTGACAGATGTGATTAAAAACTGACAATATCTGTAATGACAAAAGACACTATAAACAAAGTTAAACCAAAAGAAAATACATTCAGCACAAACTAGACAAAGAATTGCATAAAGGAATACATAAAGGTTCCTTAAAAATAAAATCAGTAAGACAACAAGCAATGGAATACAAAATAGCAAAGGATAATAAGAAATTACAGGAGAAATGTAAAGAGCCAAGAAAAAATAGAAAGATGCTCAGTTTCCCCAATACAATCAAGGAAATGCAAAGTAAACGATGAGGGGTTTTATTTTGTCCTTAGATTGGCAAAAATTAAAGACTAATTTACCCAGTGTTGGTAGGGAGAGAACTATATCCTTATACACTGTTAGTAAGTATAAATTGGTAGTCTTTTCTGAAGGAAATTTAGCAACATATAACAAATTTTAAACACATGGCCGACCCTTTGAGTGTGCCATTCTGCTTCTGGGAATCAGTACCAACAATTTCTACATAAAAGAAAAAAAATGCTCATTGTAGAGAGTTATTTATGATAGCCAAAAATTTAAAAATTAAAGATCCATCAATAGAAGAGTAATAAAAAGTAGTATGGTAGTTGTATATAATGAACTCCACAGTTATTTAAAAGGAATAAATCTATGTGTTATTATAATTTACATCCTCATATGAAAATGAACAACCAAACCAACCTCGGTTTGTTTCATTTCAAATAGTCAATGAACTAAACATAATGTCTCCCAAGAGTAAGGACAATGGGGAGATAAGAGAGCACAGTGGTTAGGAGTCGGGAATCAGACTACCTAGGTTTACATCCTGTCTCTGCCATTTCTTTGCTGTGCAACCTAGGCAAATTACTTAACTGGTTTACGCCTCAGTTACCTTATATATAAAATGGTACGTACTATTAACATGAATGTTTTTAGAATTATTTACTCACTTAAGACAGTGCGTATCACATAGTAAATAAATGTATGCTATTATTATTACTATTTTCCACAAAGTATATTAGCAGATACTAAGTGCCAGAGAATATTACTAATTTTATAAATTTTAAATATGCAAAAATTTCCCTAACTCACATCTCTAATATCACACACGATGAACCTTTATTGGTTTCTGTTGTATGTTGCTTCTGACTCGTGGGACTGAACAGTTTTATGTTCTACCCTAAGAAAAATTTAAGATCTAGGAAAATAGTGTAAGTCATGAAAAATATAAATTTTGCCAAAAAAATGGATAATTATACTTAAGTAACTCAAAGTTATCCAATTACTAAAGAGAAGCACTAGTTCTGGATGTCAATAAAGAGTGAAATAACAAGCAACATTACCTAAAGTACTACAAAAATGATTAAAAGCAACAAAGAAAAGTAGAATTCAAGAAACATGACACCAAAAGAGAATATATAAGTTTTCCTTTCATGTTGTTTTACCTAAGAGGTCCAAAAAACTTGACCAAGGATTCCCGAGTATCTACTTCTGCCACATTTGAGAGGGCAAAATCATAGAGTTCAGGAAAATGTGCAAAAGCAGCTCTCTACAAAAGAACAGCAAATATATCAATAATTAATATCTATATATTAATACAACCATCTACAATTTACTTACTATATAATGAAAATATAAATGCACTTTTCTTTCTTCTTTGCTTCTCATATGTGACCTCTGCCTTATTCAGCCAGAAGCAATACAATGGGAAAAAAACTAGAATTGGTCTAGCAGGAAAGTAAAAACAAAAAATCAATGTTCAGTTTTCTGTTTTTTTTTTTTTTTCTTTTTCTTTTTTTAAAGGCAGGAGCCGAAGCCAGGTGAAGAGATTGCTGGGGCCACCTGATGCCAGTGTTGAGATACTGATTTCTAAACCTGGATTTTGAATATATTGTACTTGAAAATAGCCACAAAAGCTAGCTTCACTGATAGGAAAAGAGGGGAAAAAAACCACTTTACTATCAAGAACTGGCCCAACAAGACTAAAAGAAAGTCCCAAGGGAAATTGCCACTGGAGAAATAACTGAAGGAGAGGTCAAAAACATATTATGCTTCTGTTCTGTTTTTGTTTGGTACGCTGGGAATAGAGGACCTTGCAGCGTAATGCGCTCAAACAACATGGGCTGTAAGAAAATAGAAATAGCAGCACAATGGTGATTTGATAACAGAGTGACTATGAAAACATCCCTAGTCTCCCTTGATGTCCATGTGGCACAGAAAAGATCCAGAAGTTTTCATGTGCTCCATCGTGGATGACACAGAAGACTGCCAAGGTTAAGGGTGAGCTTGTCGTGGAATTATTGCAGACAATGGCACAATGACCCTGCAACCCAAGCCTGAACTTGAGCCATATAAGCCAGGAAATGAATGAGAGTCAGCTCTCAGGAGAATGCCAGTACCATCAAGAACAAAGTTGGGGTCTCCTGAGCAGGGGAAACAGCCAAGTTCCTTGGGAGCAATCATTATGCCTTGCCTGTGCCAACAGAACAGACCACATGCCACACCAGCTGTGGTAACTTCAAGGGCAGAGGCAGAAGAACAAAAATACTAACACTCTAAAAAAAAAAAAAAAAGGAAAAGACATCTGTACTCATTCCTCTTCCAAAACAATAAGGCTATCTTAACATCTCCATGTATCCAGAAGCTACCTTAGGAAACAAGGAGATCACAGACTCCTTGACAGACAGCAGAACTGATTATGGAAGAGAATTTGAACTAAGGTTTGACTTAGTTTAATCTTTACCCTCCCCTGCAAAAAACCTCTTTAAAATAAAAAAGAAACTGAATTACTTTAAATTCACAAATAAAAGCTTCCTTCTGCCATCAGAAAGTGGGGCTCAAGAGCAAGATGAGATCAGTCACAGAAAATAAACAAAGGTATTTTTTTGGCATATCTGAGCTATATTGGTAAATTTCAGTTTCATTGCATGTGTTTATCTTAAAAATGTGCAAAATGTGCTTACGCATACATAGCTTGCCATATGTTGAAATACTCTTTCATAAAATAATAACAGCAGAGCCAATACATAATATAAACGTGCCAAACTGGTTCATTAACTAATTCGGAGTACCAAGTATCAGCATATTGATTCACAGGACTTAGATGGACTGTGAAAGGAAGCCATTTCCATGAATTCATCAAAATTAGAAATATTAAAAAAGCTGAAGATGAAAATACTATTAATACCTTTTTCTATTTGTACCTATACAAAACCTAAATTTTAGTACGACCCAACCTTATGGAGCATATGTAAAGGCTATAATGCATTTCAATTACCTGTAGAGAAGTAATTCTATCATAGTGAATTGTAGTCATCTCATTCTCTGTCAGAGCGTTTCCAGTCTGGTCATTAATTTCAAAACCAGTATAGAACTTGAGCATGTCCAAAAGCTGAAAAGATACATACATTTAAATTAATAAACTGTATGAACATAGAATAAGAAAGCATAACACTATTTATTAAAAATAATAAACAAGTCCATATACCTTCTGAGAGGTGCTGAAAAACTTTGGAATGTAAACATTACAAAAAAGATTTTAGAACATACCCAACCAAACATGTTTTATTTATGTGAAAATGAAATATGTGAATAAATCGTTAAGTCTATTTCGTATACATTGTCCACTTGTCCAAAGAAGAACTTAAACTGCAATCCCAGTACTTAAAAGACATTAAGGAGATAATCAAAGAAGCCCAGCATTTTAATGAAAAAACAAAACAGAACAATAAACAATCTTATCTATCTATATCACCACAAATTTATAAAACTACACTATGGGGGAAACTCCTGAGGTCTCCTACTTAAAACCCCGAATGAGGATTTTGGAATTCATAATTGGAGATCACTCTTTTTTATGTGCTGCTTCTATTAGGGAAAAACAGTAAGGTAAGGAAAGCTAAGTTATTCTTTCCTCTCATGAGTCTCCATGGCCATCAAGCCCCTTGTTTGATTTAGTTCCTGCAGCTAACGGCCCCTGCTTTCCCTGCGTGGCAGTGGCATCAACGGAGCCCACTGGCTGCACTCAGCCCAAATCTATATTATTTTTAGTTCTAATCTATGGTAGATGCACTACTAAGATCTTAACAAATTTTAATATATGTGACCAATCACTAGGTAGAAATTTTAAAAAAGAGAGAATAAAAGAGGAGTGTTCACAGATACAAGATAAAAAAATAAAAAGAACATATGTAAACACAGAAAATTGTATCTCCAATTAAGACCTCATTGAAAGACAAGCATTAGAAGTTTGTTAGATGTTTTCTTGTGTGTCACATTACAGGAAATGTGAAATACTAGTACTTTGCCTTCTTACCTAAGGTAGGATGTACACTCTACGCATCAACTGCCTGTCATCATCATCTTATGGAAAGACGCGGTCATGGCACTGGGGCATAGTCCATTTAAAATTAATGTTCCTCATCTACTAGATTCCACAGTAGTTATTGATAAAATCAAAATATGTGAACATGTGAGACTATACCCACAAAATCATAATTTAGTCCAATAACAAATCCACACATCATTAACAAAAGGTTGTAATATATAATTACTAAAGGCTACCTCTACAAGAATACATTCCTTTCACATATTAAGGCTTGATTTTACTTTAAAATGACTAATTGGGAATTTACATCATTCAATTCAGTATTTTTAAAAATTTACCTTTGTGCCATGCCCCATTCCCACTTGCATGGCAAAGAAAAGCTCAATTTAGAAATTAAAACAGTAACTTATGTTCAGATATATCAATGTTTACCTGGGAAAAAAGATGGCCATCCTCTTCCCTATGAACAAGATTGGAAAGGTAACAGTGAACCAAAAGGTGGGAGTCATCCAGGATGGTATTAAACCAGCGCCTTGTGGGTAGTAGGGCCTAGAAGACATAAACATCATAGCAGTAAGTCTGTATGTATTCTCAACAGCTAGAAGTGCAATCTACTGATATTTGACTTTTTGTTTAATTACAAAGTACCCTCTAGCCTTTCAAAAGACACACTGCACACAATGCAAGAGATCTGGTTCACACTGTAAATTAACTCAGTGGCAATGTTTCTAGTTTTAAAAACAATAATGATAATAACTGATAATAAAATAAATTTTATTTTTCAATATAAAATTGACAATAAAATCTAGCACTAGAGGGATGTCACAGATCACCCTGGCCAGTAGTTTTCAAACAAAACCTACATAAAATCCCAATACATGCTGTGTGTAAATTTAAAAGTGGAGTACGGACCCCTAAGTGAAGATTCCCGTCTGCGTTTCCTCTCCCCACATTCCCTTCTGACGTCAGAAAGACGATGCCAAGAAACTGAGCCAGAAACAGTACAAAAACTAGTAATATAATCAAATATCCTCATTTTATGGGTGAGATTATTGAGATGCTAAGAGGCTACAAACTGATTACTGGCAGAGCTAGAATGTGAATGACGGTATCATGAGTGACTGCTAGCCAATACTCTAACACTCATTTCAAGAAACCACACATCCTTATCTCCACAAAAGGAACAAATGGATTTTCTTGCAATTTTCCACGTTAAAGAGAGAAAGGAAAAGAAATGGATTCAATCTGAATTATATCAACTCTTCATCTGAACTTGCCATCAAATTCTGCACCTAAGTATGAAATCTTCTTTTTTTAAGAATCTTAATTTAAAAAATTGAAAATAGCAGTTATATTTTTCTTCATCAACATTAGAAACATTTAGAAAAGTGAGATTATCTAAAGAGATGGTCACAAACCCTTGACTTCAGCCATTAGCAAAAACTCCATATGAAGGGGTATTAAAATAAAGTCCAACAGAAAATAAATTGCCATTACTGGACTCATGTTTAATAACTATACTGTTTTTTTCTAAAAATAGCAGTCCATGCTAGATGGGTCAGTCATTTGAAAACCTCAAGGGCCAATTACTTGTGATTTCCTTCTCTATGTGACACCTCAAAACAGGTACAAACGAAGGCCAGTTTGGGAAAGAAATATTTCATATATAGTCATATGTTTAATCTTAGACCCTTAATGATTATATAGCAGAAAAGTCACTGCAGATTTCTTACCTCTAGATCAATCATCAGTTCAATGAATCTTTCACAGTAATGAACTTTGTCCATGGTGACAGGTTCTAGACATAAGAGAGAAAACATGATAGGCAATTTGCATGCTATTTCTTAAAACTGGCAGTTATTTAATAATTTAAACAGTCATATGTCCCTTATTCATCAGAATTGGGCTACGGTTCAGAGTAAGAATCACACATGTATTTTTTAAAAGGCAAAAGCAGACCTTACCCTGATATTTAGCTCTACAAACATGAGAAAATGAAAAATCTAGCTTGGGTCAGAAGTGTTACAATTCAAGTTTGCAAAGATATTTTAAAAGTGTTAACTTTTAAAAATCTGTACTTAATGATTAGATTTTAAAAAACTTGGAAGATATAGAAACCAAAAGGCAGTTTTATATCAGTTTTTGCTCCACTTTCCTTATTGTCTTCACATACTAAACTTCTGAAAGTTCTCTCATATGTATAAACGCAAATATGTATATACATATACTTACATGTATTACTTTTGATATTAAAATGACAATGACACACAGAGCAATAAAATATTTTTTAAATCACTATCTTACTTCATGCTATTCATGAGCGTAATGTACTATTTTTATAAACATTTATTTTTGTTTTTAAATTACCAACCTTGTGACATGAAATAGTTTCAGAGTACAAGTTTTTCTTCTAATGCCAGGAAACGGTCTACAATTTAACCAGCTAAAACCATCCTGCCAAAATGGTTTCAATTAAAATGGAGATAATTTTAGGGTCCCTGTTGCTGCTTAGTTTAAGGACTCCCGGCAGTGACAAACCCAGTGCCAGATCTATAGAAGGCATCCTCTAAATGCTTAAATAAGAATCTATTTATTTGATTTATTTATAATGTACAGGAAAATGGAAGGCTTTATGTGAAGAAATAAATGTGAATACTTTTGTTACTAATATATAGAAATGTTAACTGGAAATTTTCCTGGAATTCTATGCACATAATTCAGACCCTGAAATAACAGAATCACAAATTTTAATAGCTGTAAAACACTTTAGAGAACATTTATTCTAGATCTTCACTTTCCAGGTGGGGAAACTAAGGATCAGAGAAAATGACCTGATGAAAGTGTAGAACTACTATGGCTCATTAGGACTGGAACCCAGGTTTTCTGAGATACACATATAGTTGTTTAAACTAAAAACTGTAAAGGAGCAATTTTTAAATTAAATCTAGTCAAACTAGCCCTTTGTTGCTATCTTTTGTTCTTGTAACTGTCCAGAGAAAATATTTTTGTCGAAAACTAAAAAAGTGAGGATACTCTGTATCTTTATTCACAGCTTGAGAAAAATCACTGGCAATGGCCTATTTAAAATTAAGAAACAATGCTTGGTGCTCAAGTTCTGTGCTCTGGTGAATAGAGTTGCACAGTTTTATGTTAGTTGACTCTCCTGGGTATAATGCTCAGTATAGAAACCTTGTTATTTCCATTACAGACACAAATATATCCTTGCCATTTGTCTCTTAGACACAGTGTAGTTTTTTTCCCCTTCCTCTGACAACAGCCCTAACATTTCAGGCCATCCTACACAAATTTCCAACAACTGTTATTGGTATGTTGTTTTTATGACCCTATCAAATGAAACTATAATCCTTCTTAAACTCTTTTAAAAATTAGCTTTCTATTTCCAAGCTATGTAATCCATACATCTTCATACCCTCTCAAAACTGGCACATTTTCATCAACTTGCTGGTTCCTTTACCAGCAAGTTGACAAATTGTGATTAAAGCTCAAGATTAAGAAATTTTGTTTTCTGACAATATATAAACAACAGTGGCAACAGCTAGTGGTTTACAGGCTGTTAAAATTGCTACAGGCCCTTCTTGTTTTTTAAACCTAGATGATCTAGACAAACATTCCATAGTTAGAGACATCAATTTTTATGACCCTAGTTATTACAGACATTAGGTAGTTCAAAACACTCACTGTTACTATTTGTACCAAGAAAATCCAATCTTAGTCCTCTTTCCAGGTTTAAGGCACTTAATGGAAAAATTTAAATATACTAATACTAAGTAACTTAGATTATAAGCATATGACAACTTTTTCTTTATACTGATGCTGGTGGTAGTATTATGCCCCAAACCAGTACAATTGATTTATAGCATTAATATCTACTCCTCATTAAATTGTAGCTATGATTTTCAGTTGTAAAACATTACATAGAGGGTCAGCACTTATAAGTAATTTCATTGTGTTTAGTTTAAACAAAACTACAATCTCTGATGCAAAAATATAAATATGGTGCACTTATAGAACTGCTCTTAGATTATACTCCACTTAAAAAATATCATTAGCCGGGCGTGGTGGCTCACGCCTGTAATCCTAGCACTCTGGGAGGCCGAGGTGGGCGGATCGTTCTGAGCTCAGGAGTTCAAGACCAGCCTGAGCAAGAGCGAGACCCCATCTCTACCAAAAATAGAAAGAAAATTAATTGGACAGCTAAAAATATATATATAGAAAAAATCAGCCGGGCATGGTGGCACATGCCTGTAGTCCCAGCTACTCGGGAGGCTGAGACAGTAGGATTGCTCGAGCCCAGGAGTTTGAGGTTGCTGTGAGCTAGGCTGA